>CM041298.1:55767489-56069989 GCA_023052935.1 Piezodorus guildinii
CTCACGATTTTATAAAAAATATTGTATTATTTACAAAGTTGTATAAGGTAATCTACAGTGACGAATAGGGAGCATAAACTGAAATGATTATGCTATGTACACAATAAATTTATATGTTTATATTATTTAATAAAAAAAAATACGTTTCCAACGAAACTTAATACAATTCTTTAAACATACGTCAACTCTAACTTTAGTTAGTAGTTCGTAAGTATTTTGCGCGCAGCAGATTTTTCAATTTGCAGATGTAAGTTGGTTATTATGCAAGCTCTAATGCTTAGATGCTCTAATAACAGCTTTTGTTGCACTTTCGACTATTCAATCAAGGAAACTGAATAGGTGACTGTATCGTATTGCATACAGAGCGCAAATCGACGTGAAGTTCAATCAGGAGTGCAATAAGCCAAGGGATGAAAGTGGAAAGCGTCAGGCATAAGAGGAAGAGACGGAGTGATGCCCGATGGGATGTGGGACCAAGTCGTGATACCGCCTTATGATCGGATACTTTCGGATATTTTCCCAATTACGCTACAATAGATGATACTTTCTACTTCACCACTTGACTAGGGGCCGATAACCAACCAGAAGCTACCGATAAAGTTCCATTAAGGAGGCGGAAATAGGAGTATTATCTCCTGATATTAGTTAGACATGGAACCATGGGAACAGGCAAGCAGGCTTATCGAATGATAGTGCACAATATGAACGCAACTTATCTACAACGCAATGATTATGAAGTACAAACAATTGCTTAAAATACCATAATCTCAAAAAGATAAAGTCGCCAAACGTCCCACTCCGAATTCGGGGCCTTATGGAACACAATTCAATATTATTGTGATTAGTTGTCAAGCTCCCAAGTGGACGACGCTAAATAAAGATGGTTTATTTTTGGGGCCTCTTTTTATTTTAATTTTACCACCAGTACTTTTTCACTATTAATAATGTCCTGAATTGGACTGATTGTAATATTACTCAATAAAGAACTGTGAAATGATTTTAGCACCAGTTTTTCATTCTTTGCGAGAATTCAGCTCTTCTTTCTTCACTCAATTTTGTCCCGGGTCTGGAAACTTTTCTCTCTGGTTTAACCTCTCATATTTATATTTAATAATAATAATAATAATAATAGGCTTACCGAACCCAAAGGTTCGATGCCGATACCACCAACATTTTTTTTAATTATTATTATTGTTAAGTTTTTCATTTACTTTTAAGCCTTGCGTTCATTTAATTCATAAATTTTGTCTCTTTTCTTTTTTAATTTTTTTGGAAGTTTTTCTTATTATAAACACTTAAAAGAGCACACATTGACTTCCATTTGTCACTTAATCACTTTATTTCATAAGCTTTTCATATTTGTCGACGTTTCGGGGCTGTTTCCCCATTTTCAAGACTTATTTTTTTCATTATATAATTGCTTTTTCATATATCACCCATCATTTTATTTCTTAGCACACTGCTATTTGTCCTTATCCTTATTGGTGTTCATTGGCTTACCGAACCCGAAGGTTCGATGCCGATACCACCAACATTTTTTTTTTTTTTTTTATTATTATTATTGTTAAGTTTTTCATTTATTTTTAAGCCTTGCGTTCATTTAATTCATAAATTTTGTCATTATATACTTTTATTTAATTTAACTTTTACCTTTGTAAGGTCTGTATTTATTTAATGAATATAATCTCAAAACATTATTATTATATTCTACATTTAGGAAAATTGTTATAAATTTCAATAATTATTTGAGAGAAGTTGGTTGAGGGGCAGTCAATTTAACACACAATTAAGCGTAAACTTAATTTATTGGTGCCGACGTTTCGGCCTAAATTATAGGCCTTCTTCAGGGTGGTTGTGTGAGCTGAAAGGCGTCAGTCAACAACAATGGGATGATACAATCAAATATTAGCTGGCCAATTGTCATTAATATTATAATTTAATGTATTTTTGCTTTATATTTTGGCTAGAGAAATTTTAAGAAATTAGAAATGTTAATAACAGCACGTTTGTAACTTGTTTGTCGTAAAATATAGGTAAAGAGATGAGACAAAAATAAATAACAGCACGTTTAAGTTGTCCATAGTATTTTTATATTTATTTTTCCAAAAAAATTTCTCGTGTATATTTGTTCGATGGCAATTTTGGCTAATTCCAAGTCTTTTTAACATTTAGAATCTATACTTCTCTTTGTAAGTCTGTGTTCGGGAAGCCTCGTTATGTGGCCACAGGATTTAAGGCATCTTTTCCTCATATATGTCTCTATTCTTCTGTGTCATTTTCTGTCTAACTTGATCGAAGAATTGTCCTAATTATTATTCTTTTTTTCCTTCTTCATATTTTCCATGACTGTTTTCCTGTTAAGGGTCTGTAAATACTTATTAAATATTTATATTTTGTCACTAAGTACATCTAGATGGGACTATCCCCAAATATATCTAGAGTCCACAGGGATTCATCCCCACGGAACGGAGAAACCCCCGTAATAGCCGTAATAGCCTAAAAAAGGGCAAGGTAGGGGTGAAAAAAATTGTTCCAAAATAGCAAGAATGGAAAATGACTTTTTAAAGGAGCAGATCTGTAAGAAGGTAAAAATGACGAAAGGAAGAAACACGTGGCAAGCTCATTAAATATAGAAGTTGGCTTCTTAAAGAAGGAGGCATACACTAAGGAAATATTACCCATGAAAAGAAGGGTAGAGTCATTTTAACTCGTTATACCTACTGGAGACATGGCATACGTCAGGGAATTCCACATATGAAACACTTAAGAATCATGTCAAACTTTTCAGGCAGCCAGATAAGGCTACCATATTCAAAGTGGGGAAAACGAGAGGTAACTAGGAACGGATTTTAGGTGAGAAGGAATCACGAAATGTTAATCTATTAAAATTTTACAAATTTTACGAAATGTTAATCTATTAAAATTTTACAAATCGTTTAAAAAAAAAATGGTGCGCGCAGCACACGACTTTCGCTTACGTGCGTTATTAAAAGCAATTGAAATTATTCATAAGAATTTTTAAATACAGTTTGAGATAAAAATAAGTTTTTAAAGAATTAATTACATTGGATTTCCTGTATAGGCAAAATTTAGGACACCCACTGTAAGCATCGTCCGATTAGCCATAGTAGCATAAAGTGACGTTAAATAAATAAACAAACTTTGAATTTCAATAGAAACGTGTGTTTTAATAATACTTTCCCCTTCCTACATATTTTATACATAGGTAAGTGAAAGTAAAATTAATTAAAAAAATAAAATATAATAAACTAAAATTGGCGAATCTATAGATTAGAATAAATCGTTTTGGATAAAGAAGAACAGTATGAAAACAATAGTGTAAAATATGTGGAAATAATATTTACAAATACTTAGTCAACTTATGTACCAATAAATTTTATATTTCAGAGCTATCGCGCGATAAACAATGAACAGATTGACCAAAAACAGCCATAAACTGTACTTTGTACAATGCAATACTGCCATAGCGAACAAGAATGGACTTTGAAATCGCCAGTAAAAACTAACACTATCTTAATAGAAACGTTCCGAGTTATGACTGTTTTATGGGATGCCCGTTACATGGCCGACTCATACTATACAGGCTATAAAGTCCATGGCGACGTGATATGTCGTAGGCAGAGCAGCGGCTCAATGGGATCTATCAACAGCCATATAATTGAGTAGCTTTCACGATGAAGCTCATCCCATCCTTCCTCTCCAAAACCTTAAACGGTAACAGGCCAGTCATCCTATCCTATTTCAGGAACAACAACGTCATTTGATAGAATCATAAAAAAAAGAACATGAGTTAACCAAAAGAGGGCGATGATCAAAGCAGGGGTTTTGATGGTAATCGTGATAAGAAATCTATTGGCGAATAAAAAGAAACTTTAACTCGAAAAATACTAAGTGCATATATTGGTTCAATTATATATCTATATTTTCATAGTATATATTAAAAAAACAATATACAGGAATATAGGCTGTACTTTCGCTACGAAGCACACTGGGCAAAATCACAAATTTAGGTGAACAGAAATAAAGTCAAAAGTTTGGAATTTTCCAGCGCTTGAACTTTTAATTATTAGTTGGCAAGACCCTTGGTATTAATATTTCCCGCCATACCGTGTTTACAAATAAATAGTAAATGAGTGAATCATTCCTGCTCGCACAAGTGCCTAATAACCGGCAGTCGGATTATCTTTATGCGATGGTCATTGATTGTGTTCAAGGTGTGTTTAGCCCTAAGTATTTTTGCTTTGATTTAATAATAGACATCGCTGAGACAGGTAAGTTTTGATATTTCCAAACTCGTTATTGAATATACATTAAAATCTACCTGTAGAGTTAATTTAGCAATTTGTAAATGTATGTCCCTATTCAATAATGAAAAACTATATAACCCCCAAATTACCCAAGGATTTGTTTGTAGGGATTTTTTATCAATCCTTCTAGTATTTAACTATTAGAAAGAATTTTTGCGTTTTGGGTGATACATAATTTTTTTTAGACACACCACTCAGAATCAAAAGTTTTACTATCTAGAATTTGTAGAGTTTCCTAAATAATATAAAATACATCTATTAGCAGGTTTCAGCAACTCCAAGCCATAATTAGATTTTTTGTATTATTTTTCCCGTATTCTGGGACTCTCAAACGTAAAATGTAGGGAAGTTTTAGATTTTAGCAAATAAATTAGATGTTTGACCACTGTGCCCTTGCCAATCGTGTCAAATAATTAATTAATTTTTTCATATTTTTTTTTCGTAATATGGAACCCCAAAAGTTAAATATGGACAATTTTTAGAATTTTGTCCACCTAAATCGGTCATATTTTCCACGTTAGACTTAGAGTCGAAATATTACTGTCTGGCCTCGATATTACCATTTCTTGATTTTTCAAAGCAAACTTTCAGGTTGAAACTCATCTCTCTACATCAATTTCATTTCTTTTAATAACTTTCTGATAAATGTTCAACCTTTAATAATAACCCAGTATCTTGGCATCAATTTCAAAACAATGGCTCCTTTTCAGAAGTTCCACAAAACGTATCGCTAATTTTATTTCCCGAACTCTAAGTTGACATGCGGATACAAGAACAGGCAGATTAGACTAAAAAAAAAAAAAAAGGCTAAAACTTTAGGCTAAACTCCCTACTTTAAAGACAATCAGAATTAAAACATTGAACAAATTATACACTTACACAAACTTACTGAATCCTATTCGGAATTACGCGTCAGAGATGTACGGGACATCCAAAAAGATACACATACGTAAAAATCAAATTTTCAAATCCGAAGTTTCAGAACTATAACAAATTCTCAATGGTACGTTGGCAACAGCTGTACATACAGTCAAGATTTTCACGATGACCTAACACAATTAAACGAAACATGGCCACTACCAACATGGCACACAACAATCGTAAAAGGCTGAAAAGAAGTTAGATAACGGATATAAATACGACATAAATCGGAAATAGGAATCACGCCAGAAAATGATGAGCATTACACTATCCATAATACCTACCTTGTCACAAGATCTAACCCTTACCTCATCACATTCACCTATTGTCAACCTCACGAGTAAATAAAATACATTGATAAAAAAACTAAAAAAAAAACTTTTATATGTTTAATTTTTGTATAAATGAAATTAGATCATTTAACCGAAATCGTATCTAAAATAAATAACATAAATTAAAAAAAATAAAGGAATCTGTAAGAAGTTAGTTACTAGTTTTACTATTATTATCTCATTAGTATTCTTTTGAAAGAATCGATTTTCCTAATGTCTGTTTGCTTAACATATAGTTTAAAGCGTGGGGAAATATAAATCCTCTAACTATGAGAGAATAGTTCGTATAACGGTATAAACAAGATATCTTTGGACGTATAATCGCTTGTTAAATTATGCATGATTTTAAAGAATTGACGAGTATCACTTTATGTAAGGAAATGAAACAACGATTTAAATATATCAATATGAATATACTGATTGATCTAACGAACCCCAAAAAAGGTAAACGGGAATAAATATACAGGATGTCTAGCAAATAGCAGTCTTTTTCCTCCCCCAAATCTCGGTGAAAATAAAAGAAACAAAAAATAATTATTTTTTGGCACTCCAACAGTAGCGTCATCCGATTAGCCACAGTAACATAAATTGACGATAAATGAACTACAAACAAACCAATGAGCAACTGTATTCATATGGGGAATTTTCCCAAACACAAATAAGTAAAGTAAAATAAAAAATGAGAAAAACTTACTATGAACATCCTAAAACAGACAGAGTGCTGGACAAATTAAAAAAATAAAATTTAAGCTTTCAATGTTAGTCACATAAATCTCAATCTGTCAAGTCAAAAGTTACTTAAAGATATACTAAAGTGCTGTAATATGATTAACTATGTTTTTAAGAGAACGCTTTATATCTTTAAAAAATAAGGAAATAATTTTTAAGCTACTACAAATATGATTATACATCCTAGAGATTAATCTTATACCATGAGAAGAGAGACCTTCATAAAAAATAATTCCGCGTCCATTACGAAAACTATTTTTGTTAGTTATCTAACTCGAGGGTTTTCGGCCTAATTACACGCTAGATTACCTGCTGCCTGTGAACACAAATGAGAACAGGAGGTAACATCAATTATACTCATTAAAAATTCATGAACTGACAGGGATCTTGAATCAGTATGAGAATGAGATCGTTCATAGTTTTGAGACTTCAAGAAACCAGGACAAAGTAATAAAGCTTTTCAAGGCAAACGAAAAAACAAGCAAATAATGAGAAAAAAAGTGTTTAGTCTTTAAAGAAAAACAAATTGAAATTGTGCAGAGAAAGATTATTAAGGTAATTTTGGGTATCAATAAAGGACCTCCATCTATTAATATATTCTCGGACCTTAATGTAATGTCTGCAAAAAAATTATACATGGTCTCAATTATGAAGAAGCTGTATTTTAGACGGGATGAGCTAGTCGGGAAGATTGACCACCGTTTTTCTACAAGACTGAAAAATTACTTTAGCTTAGTTGTGCCAAGACCAAAACATACCTGGACGACACACCAGACTTGTTATTCCATTGCTACTGTGTACAAAAATATTCCTTCAAATTTTCAATTTTCTCACACAAATCCTCCAAAGTATTCAAATTATTACTACAATGTTAAAATGTGGGCGAAATCCCTCAGTGAAGAAAAAAATTGCTGAATTATTGAATCCAAATTACTCATCGTTATAGACATGTCGTCAATGCCAGCCTGCGTCACTCATTCTGATATTTATCCTGTGTACAAGTATATGTATTCTTTATTGACTTTTGATTTTGATTTCTTACTGTGTACTATGTTATGTATCTTTATATTGTTTATCATGTAATTCAATATTGTATTTACTTGCCTTAATTTTATATCTTGAATATATGAATTTTTATTCCTTATTGCTTTTGGTTTAGTCAATTACAGTCTATTTCTGTATACTGTTTCTTATAATTGTTTTTTTGTATAAAGTAGGGATTATGTAATTCAATATTATATTTGCATGCCTTAATTATATATCTTGTATATATGTATATGTATTCCTTACAGCTTTTAAGCTTAGTCAATTACTGCTTCATACTGTGTTACTTTCTTTATAATTGTATTTCATATTCCTTATGTATTATATTGTTTTTGCTGTGTAGTGTGTTACTGTTTCTTTATAAAAGTGTGTAATATTATTTAAGTATTGTATTGTATCATGCTGTGTACTGTTACTGTTTGTTATTGTACTTTTATTGAATTGCCGCAGGTGAACTCCTTTCCCACACACGGGCTCGCCTTAGTGGGATAGTGACTTCTACTTGCACTGTAATATGTCTGTGTTTTGATTCAAATAAAGAAGTTTATAAAAAAAAAAAAAAAAAAAAAAAAAAACAGTAGCTATTAATCTACATCCGTATTTGCAATATATTATTTGTTGATTTAAATTATTGATCCCCTTCCTCTCTACATTCATTCTGATTTCCAAAGGGTATAGCCGGGTTAGGATGGTAAATCTGCACCCGTCGCGTTTTTTACTCACACTTGGGGGATCGATTCGGTATCAATAAAAAGTAATCCAATAAATTTGTAGCTTTTAAATTAAAACGGTTTTCGAGATTTTTGATTGTAAAATTAATTATTTCTTTGATGCTTAAGAGTCAAAGGCATGACAAAATAATATTACCACATTTTTAAGCGAAAACCAATTTTTAGTGGAAGAAAGAAAATTAAAATATGTATTTTTTCAACCTTTTTGAAAATTGTCAATCACCGATTTTTTCCAGAAAATGTCTTTTATACTTCTCTATCTAAGGAATTTTTTCGAATTTTTTGAAGTGGTGGAAAAACATGAAAAAAAAAAAAAGTTATTTTTTTCTAAAATCTTGCATGTAACTCATATTTCTTATTATATTTAAAAATGTGTAAACAATTCTTTCTCACCAAAAATTCAGAATTCCATTTCTTATAAAACATTTTCAATTATTTTCTACAAAACGATTAGCTATGTTTTTGAAACACGCGCCCAACTCTATAAATCCGTCTATTTAGTCACTATCAATCATTTCTTCTAAGTTATTGCTTGTTCAGGTATTCTCCATATCTTTTCCTAGGTAGGATGTATTTTCAGTAAAAAAAATAATTTTTAACGCATTTTTCGATAATCTGAAAACTAAAAGTTTCTTAAAACGCAAGATTTAAGGAGAAAAGATCAGTTTTTAATTTTTTTATATTCGTTTCACACATTCGAAAAAAATCTTCAGTACAGAGGAGCTATAAAGACATTTTCTGACAAAATTTGATGAGTGACACCCAAGTTTGAGTAAAAAATGCGACGGGGGCAGATTTACCACCTACCGCTATACCCTTTACTATCATTCCTTCTTCCGGCCTATTACTAGCTACTGAAATGCTTCAAGAAAAAATAAAAAAGGGTTATAATTTAGATTATTTAATATGAAATAACTTGAACTCCAACCTTATTTGAATCTTCTTAAATTGATTCTGACAACGGAGGAAAGTTAAAGTGGTGTGTTGAGCGCACCGCATTTTTAAAGTGTTGTACTTATAATTTTTAATTAATATAATTTAAACTGATTATTTTATTTATAAGTAAATAATAATGTAAGGTAATGATTGATGTTGGTTAGATGGTAAGAAGATAATACGGTATTGACTGGAAGCCTTACAACAAAGCCTTGAGCTGCACAATCGGCTGACATACGATATCTCGTAACTATTAATGCTTTTGCACTTATTTTGTCCTCCGATATCATGTTCCTGCAACGTGTTAGAAGAAGAGTAACACCTCGACAAAAATACCTTATGGAATATCTATAAATAAAAACTTAAAATGTTAATAGGAAGAAAAAACAACTACTTAGAATTATTAAAGATAGTTATCAAGTCATATATTTCTCATTTTTTTCTAACATAAATTAGCTTCTGAAGATTGTTTTTATTTTATTTATTTTGTGTTGTATACAAATTCATCAATTATTGTAAATAGTAGTTAATCATGTTCATCCTGTCTGTTGGCCAGACATATTGTATATTTAAACTGTACAAAGCTGTTATTCTAAAGGGATCCAGTCCCAGAATAAAAATTATTTTCTATCTATCAATCAATCTATTATTATTTATGAAATACCGAATCAATAATCAGTGAGTAATCATTATTTTTAATCCAATCAATAAATATAAAAGATAGATTTAAATTTTTTAATATAAATCAAACATGATTTGTAAATTAAAAATTTCATTATTATTCTATGATTTTTGGTTAAAATAATCATTTATTTCATACAAAAACCAATTAGTTGTACATAAAAGAGAGAGAAATGCTTTATTCCTTGACAATGCTGTGCAAATACATTGGGTTGCTTGTAACACAGCACACTCATCAATCGATACTAAACATATCACACATTCATTTTGTATTCTAACCTATTCTAATTATTTAATTTACATTATCTACAGTATCATTTATTTATTTGCTTTAACATTATTTATTTCTCTCACAAATATTAATTTATTTAATTTTTACTTTTTAATTATGTCCTAAATATTACTATTACCTATTAGGTTCCTTTAATTAAAATGATCCATTTCATTCAACTCATTTTATTTTCTTATTTTATTTTTTTTTCTCCCTACGTTTCGGCCTTTTGCCATTTTCAAGGGATCTACAAAAAACATTTATTTTAAAACTAAAAGATAAACAACACTATTTTTTACATTCTTATAAAGCAATTTACATACCTCTTTATATTCCATCATGCACTCTATATATAATATATAAATATATATTTTGACATAATTTAATAAAACAAAAATAAAACTATTACAGGCTAACCAGCCCTGTCCTGGTTGTTATCATCCACTGGATTAAAGAAATGTATTCCCTCACTCTTAACTATTGATATCAAAACCAATATACACACATATATTGTTTTATTACCTCCTCCTCAGTCAAGTTCACATTTATTTTCACAGCCAAAATTTTTCTTTTAAAATTCATTAATAAATTCATTATTATCATACATAAACATATACATACACACACACACACACACACACACACACACACACACACACACACACACACAAACACACACACACACACACATACATATACATAAACAAATATATTAATATCCAATTAAAAACAAGATAAATCACTTAACCACAAAATTCTAAATATTATTCCATTGTATTAAGTTATTTAAACTTTATTCAAGAAATTCAATTTACTTAAATTATATTACTTATTAATTTTGCTCAAAATCTCAGCATAATGATTATTTAAATTCTTTGTGTCTGTTTTGTAATTTATACTATAGTCAATGTGTTCTGAAATATATACGTAGGGAGAAAAAAAAAAAAAATGAGTTGAATGAAATGGATCATTCTAATTAAAGGAACCTAATAATACAATTATTCATCCAAACAATTTTTAATTGTAATAAAAATTAATATTACTATTACTTTAATTATGTAATATTACTCAATAAAGAACTGTTTCTGAGAAAAAGAAAAAAATACTTTTTAATTACGTTTGACGAACCATTGCACATCACCCCATCAAAATTCTGCATTTAATATAAATAAATTTACTCTTTAATTATGTGTCCATTTAAACTAACCTTTGTGATAACCAACAAGGAGGATATAAATTTAAATCAATATGTTTTGTAATATTAGCCTAATCCAGAATCTTTAAAATATTTAGGTGTTTAGAAAATTAAATTATGTTTTAAATAAGAATGCAAAACGACAATTTATTAACCTGCTTCCATTCCATTGCTTTTAGATTGTTCAATCAACAAAGGCAATAGGTCGAATGGACAATTAATTATAAAAACATGTCTTTAGTGTCTCGGTGTACTGATTACAAAACACATAATATTCTGATGTGAAAATATATATCAAATGTACCTTAATGTATAAATATACCATGTCAATACAGAATGAATGATACTATACACTGTTTTAGTCTTCCTTTAATTCAATAATTGAGGTTTTAGATGCTAAACAATGCAATAAGTTGGTAAATATGACAAAGAAAAATATAATATTTTCATAAACAATCACACACACGCACACTATAAATAACTGTAAATTCAATAATTAAAATAACATATAAACGAAAAAATATTTCAAAACCATATTGAAATAAATATTCAATTTTAACAAAGTCTAAATATATGCACACAATTTTATTTTATTTTATTTTTTTAATATTTTAATGTTAAAGGACATATTCTCATCATACAATATATGATACCATAAATCTAAATTGTAACAAATTAAGAACTCGAATGAAAGAAGTTTACGGAAAACACATTTTTCATTATTATTCAAGGACTACAAAACTTCTTTAGATAGAGAAAGGGAGAGAGAGAGAGAGAAAAAGAAAGAAATATCAGATGGTCATCCATATTTAGAAAGTTTTCTCATAAAACTTGCGACATGATAAAAAAACCTTACGACTATGTTAAAAAAAAAAGTTTATAAATGGTGTATTTAAGTTGAAAAAAATACCTCCTCAATACATTCTTAAAAGCGATCAGCAACTTCGCACAAAAGAAATAGTCTCACCTGAAAAAGAATAAAAAAAAAGATAATGAATAAAACAATTTTATTTTTACACCTATTTATTAATTTACACAACTTAAACTTTTATATAAAACTAGCTTTTGTCCACGACTTCGTCCGCATCAATTTCTGTTATCTGTTTTTCTAGGGTTCAGCAACTTGCGTCACATTCCGAATTTAGTATCCCTGAACACCAGTGCTCCCTATCCTTGCAGCCCTCCTCTGGGATGGCATGTCCTCCCCCACACTCTCTATCCACGTTTTGCGGGGTCTTCCTCGTCTCCGAATCTTCTGCGCAAATCACTTCATGATTTTATATGGCCACCGCGTCTCGTCCATCCTGGATATGCCGCAGGCTCTTCCCCAAAAGTACATCCCCAGAGCCAACAATCTCCTTTCAGACGATTTTAGCACTGTCCATGTTTCTGCCCCATATAAAGTGGACCCTAAGAGGAAGCAATGGTAAATATTTTTATTCGTAAGAAGCGACACCTGTTTGCTCCAAGGAACACCATTCAAGATACCTATGATCCTTCTACCACTTCCAATTTCATTTTCGGTATTTTTTTGGCATCGTTCCGAAATCCGAAACGCCAAAATATTTAAAGATGTTCCTCTGTAGGATTTTTAAAAGAATATATTTTAAAGTACGTAAATGAAATTTTTTACAAAACAGATCTAAACAATAAAATAAAAAAACCAAAACAGAAATTTATAACTCAATTTTTCAAAGATGATAAGATGATAGATAGGTCAGAAGTAAAAACCGATAAACAGCATATCAACAGTAATTGCAAGAAATACCACAAACTAACATATATCCCAAAATTGACAGAATCCATAAAAAGTATTTTTTTTAAAATATGATCACCCAAACATATCATTTGGTCTATACAATAATAACAAATTAGAAAAATATTTAAGTAAAATGAAAGACAAAATAGAAAAAATAGATAAGCAAAATGCAATATACAAAATAGACTGCAAAGATTGTGAGGGCATATATATAGGAGAAACATCTAAAAAATTAAAAACAAGAATAAACCAACATATATCCAATTGTAAAAATATAAAAAACACAAACGCAACAGCATTATCATCCCATAGTTTAATAAAACAACACAAATTTAACTTCGAAAACACAGTAATTTTAGACACATCTCAAAATAAAAGAAATAGAAAACTACTAGAAGCAATCCACATAACCAAAAATAATAGCAGGACAATAAATTATAAAACAGATACAAAAAACTTAGGAACACATTACACAGATATCATAAACAAGATAAAATTTTAAAAATAAATAAAACAATAGCCCAAGAACCATGATTAGGACAAATAATTAATAGAGGTAAAAATAAAAATAAATAAAAGCACAAGGATTACACCGGAATATTGGAAAGGTACAAAGTTTAAAATAGAAATATAATGGAAACAGTGAGCCAATATAGACAAGTAGCAGTGTGCTATGAGATAGAATGAAGGGTGAAAAATGTTGTAGCAAGGAATAAGGTAATTAAAGTTAGTTAGTTTAAAATAGTTATGACAAATTGCTGAGCTTCATTTTTCAAAGAAAAATATTTAAATAATGTAATTTTATTCAATAATGAAAGTATAAATAAATTGTTTCAGTCTTGAAAATGGGGAAACAACCCCAAAACGTCGACTAGGATGAAAAAATGTTAAAAGACTTATGAATTAAAGTGATTAGATGATGAATGGAAGGTAGTATGTGCTTTTTTAAATGTTCCAACTAAGAAAACTTCCAAAAAAATTAAAAAAGAAAAGAAACGAATTTTTTTAGTTTTATTTTTTTTTGGCAGAAGCGCGACATATAGCTGACCGTGTGAAAAACAGTCTTGACGTAAATCGAATCCTACGTGTTTAAATGTTTGCACCTGTGATTTATTAATTGTTACGGCAAAAGATAACTTAACGGTAAATTGAATTATTTTAAAATTAAAAGATAAATCATTTAGAATCATTGGGATGCAAGGTTAATTTTCTTCGTTTTTCCACATTTTCCTCTGATTCTTCGCTCCTACTGGTCGCAATGTGATGTTATATAGCCTATAGCCTTCCTCGATAAATGGACTATCCAACAAAAAAAGAATTTTTCAATTCGAACCAGTAGCTCCTGAGATTACTTAACGCAACAAACAAACTCTTCAGCTTTATTATATTAGTGTAGATGAAAGCTATATATAATAACAATTATCAGTTGAAACACACTTGACACTTGATGTTGAACAATGTATATCAGGCAAGGTTATCATCACGTTGATAGATCGACAATGGAATATCAATTATTGATAGACAGATATTATAGTACAGATATTTAATTGTAACATCCATGTTGTCACGCTTAAAACAAACCGGAAAACGTAAATTATTTATTTGTAATATAATAGCTAAATTAAAGATTTCGTTCCTTTTATGGGTACCCGTTTGCCGGATAACAGATATTCAACCAACACGCAAGTAGATCTCACTGCAATTTAGACCTACATTTGGAATACGTCCACCTTTGATATTTTGTGATTGGATAGAAGTGGATAAAAGAGCAAAAATTAGATGATGTGAAGAAAATGTAGAATTGGTCACACATAACAAACAGCACATGGAAAGAAAGATTTGTTAAATTAAGCACTTCTACGGGAGAGAGTACACTAAGTTGATTTTCACTCTATTGACTATCACTGAATTTACCGAAACACTACTACTCATGGAACATGGAATTACCATGAGTGTGGGATCCTAACAGAGTGTCAATTAGGTTCGGATCCCTACTTTGTAGGAACTGGGTGAACCTGAGCCCTAGAAAGATCTTTACTAACTTACTTAAGGTTGGTTGTGATGATTAAATTTCGGCATTCCGTGGTATAGATTTGTTGGATTTCCGGGACATTATCTCTCCAATCAGATTATATAATCAGAGAATCACTCTAAATATCGTATATACACACAGGATTCCACACGTTTTCGGTTGGCACGACAAGCCTTGAAGAGCCTAGGCCGCGCGGTATGGTTTCTTAAGTTTCCACACCGCGATACTCGGAGACATTTTATAGGGTAGGGTAATCACTCACTACACCTATTTTTGTGAATAGCCATCAATTTGCTGACGGGTCTTAGATACCCGGGAGGAGGTTGTGAGTGAATCTCCATTTAATTGTATGCTTGAAAAAGTCCTGGGACTGGGATCCAAACTCAAACGTTTGGCGTGGTAGGCTAGCGCGCTATTCACTCAGCCACGCCTCCCTCCCCCCCTCTCCCTCCAAGGATTCCACACATATGACAATGGCAATAAAATCAAAAAAACCAGTCTTCATATGTACTCTTTGTTCAACTCATTCTACGTATTTTTTACTCCTTACTTTTGTACCTGTTGTCTGATGATCAAAGGGAATATATGGTTGTTAAGAACACAAAAAATGGTAAACATCTAATTAATAAATATGAACCTTAATCATAAACTTGACTATATTACATATAATTCGTTTTAATTTTTTTTTTATCATTTGGTTTATTGGTTAATTTTATATATACGTTAGAGATTTTCTATTTACTGAGTTAATGGTTGTGGCCCTGATGAAGCCTTAAGCTCTTGAAAATAAATACCTCTATAATCTTGTAGTTTTCATCATACTCGACCGATCCACAATTAAGAGTAGCCTGGATTTTCCCAATTAACGTCAACCATTTAAACAGGATTTAAGACGACGCGATAAGTAATTATCTCAGTTTTATGAGCAGTTTCACCTGACCATTGCACTAACTTACGCAACTCGCCAGCCCGATCCAGAGACCTGATTCCCATCCAATGATCTTGTTGCCTTATCGGTCGCTCATTCGAAATTGAATTTACTAGATTTGGTTCACACATAGAAAGGAATGCCTAACTAGCGAGAAATAACAATGCACATGCAGGCACAGGAACGGTTTAATAACTGCAACTAGAACGTAGTTCGCAGGACTATGTCGAAACATAGGTAACTACTGGGCGACATGGCGAAAGCGGACGATTGTGTAGGTAGTAAAACTAATGGACACCGAGATCATAAGGTGAGCTTTATGTAAGAATGAAAGAAAAATTGAAAGCGCTATTGTAAAGAATCATGAGACTACGGTTAGCGTTTATTCTAATGAACCAGGTAAGTTTGTCGCTCCAAGTATTCTAGCCAAAACTGAAAGTTTAACCCTTAAATACAATGTGACCACATCAACTCTATTTCGTTAAACGGATATTTGATATAATAGGTACCCAAAAATGGGGAAAAAATCTGACGGATGAGTATGATCTAGTACGGTCGTGGACCCAGAATTTGTACGGAGTCTAATAAATATTGAAAATGAAGACCCTTGTAGGGTTTTAGTGGTATTGGTAAATAATTATAGAAAAGTTAATACGAGTACAATACATGCCTACAAGGGTCATCTGTAGTGTAGTGGCTAGCATAAAAGCCTGCTATGCCAAGGAACGCCAGTTCAAACCTAGCAAGTGGACTTTTTTAATGGGAGTAAAAGATTCTTAGTTATGTCGTCTTCCAGAGGGGACGTTAAAAAGGTGGACCCTAGCCTGTGCGATGTTAGGTACTCTACAGTTAAAGATTTTTAAAAAAATTAGGACTCAAAATATTAAATTCAACCATCAAGCTAAATAAAGAAGGTAGTAAAATAGACTTGATAATGAATTTAGTATCGATTATAAAATTTCATAAAGGTTTTTTACTAATATAAAACTTAAAACACAGTTCTGCTAGTAAAAATTCGTAAAAGGTAAAAAATAATTACAATAAAAGTCATTTCCCTCCACTTTATCATTATATAAATTTGACAACTAGCCTTCTATCATTGAGGTACAGAAATAATTTTAATAGAATTTCTGAGCCAAATTCCCGAAATAGAATTCTCGCCTTTAAGGCCACAGGGAACACTAATGGTAAAATATTTTTTAGTTTCAGTAAATTATAAGTGGGCGCATTTTAAAAAAAATATAAAATTATTCAATTTATAAATCTAATATGGTTTTACTTAATGACCCCAAAGAATTTAAATGCGTCACATGGTTAAAAGTGTTTAATAAAAGGCTAACAATTGCACTTGGATAAGTTTAATTAAATAAATCCTAGAATAAAAAGAGTTGCAATAAGTTGTCCACCTAAATTAATTAATAATATAATGAATTGTTACTAAGAAGGATACATTTTTTCCTTAAGTCTAGGTTTTAAGAGATTTGTCCTATATCCAAAACAAAACTCCTTGTATATGTTATTGCAAAGGTTCCCCATTATGCGTTACACTCTTTAGGTCAAATTTCATCATTGGAATCTCGTAGAACATAAAATGTATTTTCTATAGTAAATGAAACATTGGACTTTTTCAAAAATAATTTTCCTTTGCCAAAAAAGGATTTTCCTTTGCCTACGGGCAAAGAAAGGAATTAGTTTGTAGTAATTAGTAATAGATATTTGTAAAATTATGTTTATATTGTAGTTTGTTAGTCAATAAAATGGAGGAAAGAAAAAAAAAAAAAAAAAAAAAAAAAAAAATCAAAAATAAATATGGTATTTATAAATATATTTATTAATACCTCCAAATTACATTAAATAAACCTAAAAGGCTAATATGAATTGCTGGATGGTATATTAACCTTCTTGTCTCATTGTAAATTATTGTAGATATAATAAAAGGTTAATAAAAAAACCTTTTTTTTCAACTAATAAAAAATTATTGATATAGTGTACAATTTAAAATATATTCCACCACTGAAAATAGCAAAATGTCTTAAACAGTAGCTCTCTTTCGTTAAATAGTCCAGTAATAGATGTCAAAAATAAAGCTTTCTAACAAAAATAATTCGCATGATTGGTGAAGTCACATAATGAGATAGAAAATTGATCGAATCAAAACGTCAATAATTTGAATCGGGTTAAAAGGGTCCGTTGGGGGTATATTGGTCTTCTAAGCGAGCATAAATCAACATTATTATAACAATTCTAACGAATATTAGTTTTACGATTAAGTACATATCTCGACAAGAAACTGATCTTGGATACATAGTACTACAACACATACTTGATAAATGTTCAAAACTTCCACTCTAAAAGGTTTTTGAAAAAGTAAACCTAGAAACGAACCCCTTATTTCGTCAAGTTATACCTCCTGAAGTACCCTAGCGATGGCAAAAATTATTTGATAAATAAAATTTCAGTAGAAAGGCCAAACCAAACTTAAAGGTAAGCCCCATAACCAGACCTATTACATAAAAATGTAAATCTCAGAAAATTGACATGAAGAGAGGTAACTTCCCAAATTTTAAATATGCAGAAAAAGCAGAAACCTTAAGCTTCCGTAAGGAGAAGTATAAGAAAAAGAAAATAAGAGATTAGGGGGAAAAATCCACTCTATTACAAAAAGCTCATTTATGTTATCATTATCAGGCCCTTCTTGACATATGAATCGGGCTTTGGGGCTCTACTAAACCAACTAATCCTTTCTGCGTGTAATCCTTCCAATCCAAAATCCTAAACGCTCCTTACTTTGTCACAAATAAAAAGTAACCATAATGCCGTTAATATACAATTTTTCGCAGACTTATTTCGAAATAAATATATAACTTTTAATTACGAACACTTTACTCACAAAAATCCCTTTGTCCGTATCAATCTCTCATATTTCTGAAGGAACCTCCAAGGCGATTAAAAATCAGATGGCTTCGGAATCTACTAACTTAAATAAAGATTAAACTGCTAACGTTGGGTAATTTCTTCACAAGTCTATTTTACGCCTATAATTACAATTAAGCACTTTTGCTATTGTATAAATAAATTTGTAAAAATCTGTAAAATATATATATTTTTAAAATACACATCGTATTTGTAAGCAGTAATAGAGATACAGATCCCTAACATAGCTTAAGGTTTAACTTAACAATTCGGATACCACTGATACTGAGGTTTTCAAGGTTACTGTTAAGATTAATTTAACTATTTGTATATCTATTAATTAGTAATTAATTAGGTAAATCCAGAATATATTACATTCCTGACTATTCGAGTCAGTGCCCTTCCCTTTCGATGTCATACATGATCCAAGCGTACTCCATTAGGATTCCGTAACAAATGCAGGCACGCTTTCGTTTTCCGATGGGAACTTGCTTCCCGTTGATGCAGACACACAGACAGCCGAGAACAGATGGGTTTCTCTCCCTTCGGTTGCAGATCTGTAAATATCTTAACCAACCAGCTGTGCAGCATGCACTGACAGCGAAAGTTGTCGCTCCACATCCTCCAGCATATTGCCTCTTCTTCCTCAATCGAGAGTTCTTTTGATTCGAGCTTCAAAGCTGCGATTCATGAAGGGCCTGAAGAGATTTCAACTTTCTTCTAGCCTATTTGACGTGCAAACGTATGATGAAACTGGCCACGTTGGAAAGTAAGAGCAGTCAGTATTTACGAGGGATTTTAATGGAGGTTAATTTGTATGTTTATTCATTTAACCTCACTAATGTAATTGTGGCTAATCGGACGATGCTACATTGTGATTCCTATATTTCTATTTATCTACTTTGTTTAGAACAGGGATCTTTAACCTGACAGCACAGAACCAGAACTTTTACCTCAACACCGACGGATGGCATGTCCATTGATTCTTTACTGCCTTTAGAGAAGGAATGATCTTGGACATAGAAGGCTGTTATGATAGCCACTACACCAAAGATGACCACCTAATATTAGTTTCATTTAATTTTTGAAACATTTGAAAATATTATGGAATAGGTTATACTCTAAAAATGTGACAATTTGACGAGTGTTAAAAGAATAAATAAAAAAGTTATAAAGAAATAAAGAACAGAAAACTTCTCTTATTTGGTTATTATAAGAAGGCACTCCTCTAGCGTATCTAGCTACAATAATGTAAGAGATAATGCTCACTCCGTAGTCACATTTGGTGTAGTGGTTCTATAACAGCCTTCTATGCCTATAATCACTGATTCAAACTTGGCAGAATTTTTCGATAGGAGTATAAAATCCTCAGTTATGCCATCCTTCGGAGTTGAGGTAAAAAGGTGGTCTCTAGTCTGTGCTATGTCAGGTACCCGTTAAAGATCCTTATCCTGATTAAATATGGATACGGAGAATTCAGTACACTCACTGTAACTTCGTCCGATTAGCCACAGCAGCATAAGTGATGTTAAATGAATAAACAACCATGCTTAATCCTCTTCAAGTAAATTGAGGCTGTAAATTTTTAAAAACTATAATGGCAGTTGTAGTTCTATTTCTAGGTTTGATTCCTCTACAGTTCTGATTTTGTTCTGATTTTCCTCTGATTTTGTTCTGATTCTCCACAGTGATTCAGTCCTAGCGTGGTAAGGATTTAATTCAGCAGTATCGACTCATAAGCTGAATCGGTTTGGATTGGGTCGTAGCGGATCGAGGTAATAAATTTAGACTTATTTCACTCCCTCAAGAAAGAAAAGATTACTAACCTTCAGAGTAACATGCCCCTCCTGGCCTATCTTGTTGACATAGGTACGTAGATACGCCGAATAAACTAATACACTGGACTTTGTAAATTAGTTGCCATACTTCAAGCAGCAACTAGGAAGGCGCTATCTGAATGGGACCGTACACTCAAGTGAAGGCGGCAGAACTAACGACGTGTTTCGTCATAATGAGGACTTAAAAGATTCAGACCCCTTTCAAACGTATGGGATAACAGTTTTTCATCTTAACTTTCCAAATAATGTATTTTTTTTTTAACGAAAAAACCTTTTTTTTCCAATTCACAACTCTAAGATAAGAAAATAAGGCAATGCACTTCAATAAAAAATAAAACTTTACTTTAAATCACTATCTCCAGGAAAGCGATACTGAGATCGGAAGATAATCCTCAAGGGTATAAAATAGGATTCGCACAAAAGGAAAAGGTCGAAGACTATATTCGGATGGATGGCGATTGACAGTCAGTGATGGACTAGTAGCGAAAGTTAAATCTATATTTATCCTTATTCTCAGGAAGCTTACGGATATGGGAATGGCATAAAAATGAAAATGAGAGAAAGCAACAATAGTTACGTCATAAATGCCTGTATTTATTTTATTTTCTTATTCAGTCCAGACGGATGTAACTGGATTCAAAAGATTGACATACCAGGTTTTTTTTTTTTTTTTTTTTTTTTTTTTTTTTTTTTTTTTTTTTTTTAAATCGAACATTGAATATTAACGATTTAAGTACCATGAGCAAAACGAGTTTTGTACCCATAGCATGTCGGGATACCCTATTTATTGAACATGGATTATGCATTCGATCACACACTATTGCAAGTTAAATTTAACAATTATCTAATAATCTTTACAAGTATAGAAAATAAAAAACATTTAATTCCTAATAAACAACAAAAATTTATCATTGCAACCTACGGGAAAAAAAAAAAAAAATGGGTTTGTGACAATTTGAAATTTTGTAATTAACTCAAGTCTGACCTTCAAATGCCGTCTATTCCATTTCTAATCAATCAATTTACTAAGAATCCTGACTAAATCATAGGAGTGTTATAATAGAAGTAAATTTTCTTTTTTTTTTTTCTTTTTTTTTTTTTTTATAATGGATTGGCGTGGTTTCGTGGATAGAACACTAGTCTACTGTTCTCCGGGTCCTGGTTTCGAATCCCGGCTATGACAGAATATTATTTATTCTGTTAATTCAGCCGAGGGACAACCCTCCTGGAGCAGACCCAGCCTCATTAAAGTGGGTACCCTAATTAGGGAAAACCCTGGCGACTGAGCTTAATCAAGGCCTAGAAACAGTACGACTCTATATGTACTAATCCAAGGACCCTTCATGGGTTGTAGAGATACAGTCCTTTTTTTTTTTTTTCTTTTTTTTTTTAAAGCGATAGTATACTATTTTTAATTTATGAATGTTATGTATAGCAACAGACTAATTGTATATTTTCATAAGTTTTTTTTTTACTTTCACTTACCTATATATATTTTTTTTTTTTGTTCACCCCTACCTCGCCTTTGAAGGCTATACGGGGGTTTCTCAGACCAGGGAGTGAGGGCGGGGTATAAATGCCGAGATAAAAGTCCTCCCGGTACTGAGACTCGAACTCGTAATATTATGGTTTCCAATTTTTGGTTCTCTGTGGTTGCTAGGCAACGCGCGTCAACGTAACGCGCGCTAACCTACTCGGCTACTCCGCCCCCCTCACTTACCTATATATGGAATATATAGTAAGAGAAAGTATTGCGATCGTGAAAATTTTCGAATTCCAGTTTTCAAAGGAAATACTGATTTTAGGGTCCCCTGAGTAAAAATAACCAAGTCCCAAAAAAGGTCTGTGTGTGTGTGTGTCGGTGTGTGGTAACTCCTACACGTATACGAAAAGTACTATGAAACTGAAATTTCATATTTAAGACAACTATGCGGCCGAGATGTTACAGCAACTTTTTCATAAAAATCAGCTAACCAGAAGGGCCACTTTATACCATGCATTTTGCACCTATTTACGATTTTCTCAAAAACGGCTCTAACGACTTTGATCAAACTCGCTATATCGAAGTAAAATTGGACGGGCTATGTATCATCTAGATTTCATTCTGATTGAAACAGCCTGACAAGGCTTAAATGCCGATATTTCAAAATTTCTACCTCGAAAGTACCTTTAATTTTGTAGTTTTTATGAAATTGGCAATATTATCTGATTAGCATTGCTAATAAATATGTAAACATATAAGTTGAACGAATTCGATGTCCAACTAAAGGAGAAAACTGCAAAAATATTTTTTTGTTTTTGAACTTAAGAACAGTAATATACATGTATAATACACTGTTGGAAAGCTAAAGATTTTAGAAAAAATATTATCTAATACACAATCTTGTGAAAGTTAATGAATAGTGATGAAAAGCCGCTAACCTAACTGATTATTTCAAATAATAATATAATAGATTATTTAATAAAACACATGTTTCTACTAAAATGGAATGTGAATAAATTTTTAACCAGTTTATTTTCGTTTCTTAATTTGTTTAAAATTTTTTAAATTGATATAAATAACGAAGGTAAGTGAAAGTCGTGTGTTGCGCGCACCACATTTTTTTTTAATTATTATTTTAAAATTTTCCACAGCTATTAGTACTTGAGGTTCATTTGTTTTATTATGTTATTTATCTTTTTTAATTATTTTTAACTTAATCACTGTATATTTTATTACTACTCTAAGGCAATAAAGATGTATTAATCTATAGGGACTAGTCCCAGAATAAAATAAGAAATTATTATAATTATAAGGCTAATCTTAAGAATTTGGGCAGAGACTGTGGTTAGTGATTTTGTAGGGACCTATTGATGTTGTCGGTATCGAAACTTTGGGTTTGCTAAGACTTTTGAAGGTGTTAAAGATAAAAATGAATAGTTCGCCAATGATTGCAGTGCCTGTCTCATGCCTCCGCAACCTCGATTTCGGTGAATGCTGTAGAAAGAATAAATTCCCCACATCACGCAAACCTTGTTCCGACAGAAGGGAACAAAACAATATATATAATTTGAGCATCCTCGTTTCTGAAGGGGACAATGGAATTGGCACCGCCCTCCATTATATGAATTTGAGGGATATGAATAGAAAGCGGCGGATTTTCCCGTGCCTGGGGAAACACGATATAAAATGAAAAGGCAACTCGGGAGAAGTTGAAGCGAATGAGAGCATAACACGCGCGCATCCTCTTGCGTATGCAGAGCTTCTCAAAACAAACGTAGGAGGCCGCTTACAAGGTTCCAGATTAGATAAATATTGATCGATCGACATCGTCACAAGTGTTTGTATAGTAGTCTGCTCCTTACAAGCTATTATGGAAGATAATAAGGATAATATTCATTACTGAAACATATGTCCGTTTTCCAATCTGAATTACGGTAAATAATTGATCTTGAAATTATACAAATGGACTACCAATGTTGTCCTTAACTGCAAACATAAAACCCAAAATCTAGTGCACACAACACACAACAACAATTATAAGTTCTTTATTGGTTATCATTTAATACTTAAAATAAATTAATTAATTAGTTTGTAGCTGGTTTCTTAGTTTAGTCAATTAGTTAGTTTGTACTATTTCGTTAATTAGTTATAACAAATGAATTATTTATTATTTGTTTCTGTTTTTTTTTTTGTTTAGTTAATTAGTTAGTATTATTTTGTTAATTCGTTATGACCAATGATTTATTTATCAGTTTATACTTTTTAGTTTTATTTACCAGTTATTATTATGCTGTTTTTTATAAAATATGTTCTGTAACTTAATTTATATTATGTAATAAAAATACGCGTTGTATCGCAAGATGGTACGCGTAGAAATAAATGCACCCATTGCAGGGTCACTGTAATGAGGAAAACCGTAACACACAACACACTTATGTTATCCCTTATCCGTTACTTTACATTACCTTACACAACTTTGTAAATAAGATAATATTTTTTTCTAAAATCTTTTCAACGGTCTATTATAGATCTATATTACTATTCTTATCTTTGGGAAAAAAATCTTTTTTCTTTGAGTTGGCAGTCAAATTCGTTGTTTTTAACCGTTTTTTTATTAAAGCTAACAAGATGATAAGGTTACTATTTTGAATCTACAAAATTAAAGGTACTTCAAAGGGAAAAAAATATTAGCATTAAATCCCTGTCAGACTATTTCAATCAGAATGAAAAATGCATCACATTAAAGACCGTTCAATTTTACACCAATATAGCGAGTTTAACCAATATGGTAACATCCATTTTCGAGACAATATTAAAGTGCAAAATGTAGCACTTCTTGTCAGCCAATTTCGGTGAAAAAGTTGCCGTACCATCGCAGGTATATTCCCTCCTAAAAAATGCAATTTACGTTTTATACAACTTACCGTTTAGAGCTAAACTTACCACACACGGACAGGCATACTTTCATGCATGACTTGATGATCTGGACTCTGAATTCGGAAAACTGAAATTTTCACTACCGCAATACTTTCCTTTACTGTTTATTTCATATATAGGTAAGGGAATGTAAAAACTATTAATGAGTGCGTGAAACCTTTACGCACGATTGAAGTAAAACTTCTTCGATATTGCGGCAGATGACGATCAAGTTAAAATAAATGAAAACGTTTGTATGTAGAATTGAAAACTTTTATATCGATAGTATAGAGGAGAGATATCCTGAAGCTAGCTGTTGGAACTAATTGGATGCCAACAGCGAGAGATAAGGATAAATGGAAGAACCTTTGGAAAGGAATGGCCAACTCCACTTCCCAATAGGTTTGGTCACCGGGGAAGTTAGACCATCACCTCCGTAAGGAGAGGCCTGTATGGATAACATATTGTAAATATCTTAAGCAACTAAGGAACATTAATTATATAGTTTTTTTTTTTTTCATTTAACAAGTATATACATTATTATTATTTTTCACTTAGCATTATATTTTTTTTTTCAATTATATGAGAACTTTTTATTAGATTATATTTGATTAATAATAATAATAGGCTTAGCGAACCCGAAGGTTCGATGCCGATACCACCAAATTCCGCCTACACAGACTCGTCCAATGTTCACCATTCAAGCCCAAGCTCCCGAGATCAGCCTCAACGCAATCCTCCCATCTCCGCTTCGGCCTACCTTTCAGACGCCTACCAGTCGGATCAGCAAATACCAACTTTCTCGGAATCCGCTAATCATCGAACCCAACAACTTTACTCGCCCATTTGAGTCTCCGCGATGCAATTAGCTCAATTATATTCACAGGATGCAAGTTTGTATATTTGATTGATTAGTATATTTGATTACATTATAAATTATAGTAGAACTAAAAAGTAAATATTATAATTTAAATGTTATCCTTGCAATAAAGGCTTTATTCATTCATTCATTCATATCGATAAGATAATAACACGTATTTATATCCAGCGTTATACAAAATACATTACAATTATTATTAATTATACATTAAATATGCAATGATAGGTTTATAGTAACTTAAATGAGGAACATAAACTTCACTTTGTAAATTTTCAAAATTTATTTATAAAACCGCGCTAATTGTCGCACTATATATCGCTGTTGATTAAACTCGATAATTATTCATCGTTATATTCAGTTTATACTGGGTTGTTTCATATGAAAGGTCCGTTTTTATAGTTTCTGAAATACATAAAGGATTTTGCAGGTCTCTGTTGTTTTCTTCCGTATGTTTACGGATTTAAAGTAAACAGCTACTAATCAGCTGTCCGTTTCCAGACATTTAAAGTGTATTGGGGAAGTAAAAAAGCTCGATACTTGGGTACCTCATGATCTCACTGAGCGGCAGCAAGACCCCATGTTTCAAAACATTCCGTGCAAAAATTAAAAGAACTGGGCTACGAAGTTCTTCCGCACCCACCATATTCTCCCGACTTGTCTCCAACAGATTACCACCTGTTCAGGAATTTAGACATCTTCGTCAAAGGAAAACGTTTTGAAAATGATGATCAAGTGAAACGTGCGTTATCAGAATTGTTCACTTCAAAGCTCAGAGTTTTTCAGTTCGGGGATAAAGAAGTTGGTGTCAACTTGGGAAAAATGTGTAGAAAAAGAATACAATATAATAAAAAAAAAAAGTCTTGAAGCGGAGTAATTGCTGATTAATAAAGTTAATACATCTTTGTTGGGATAAATGTAAAGAACAATGATAATCGATGGTGGGTCACGTATACACCGAACAAGATCACTTCTTTGTGAAATCGGATCGGAAATTTCCATTATTAATGTTAGTGCAACATTTTTGCCTGATAGTTCCATTACAAAGTGTATCTGTAGAAGAATGATACAAAGCTACACCATCTGTTGAGTTTGATCGCTTGCATTGAGTAACACAGTACGAATTCTGAATATCAATTCGTTCTTTATTTTTTGTCTAAACGCTTACGATAAGTGGAATACGACAATCATGAAACCATATTATTAAAAACAACAAAATGTCTACAAAATTCCTATTTTAATGTTATATACCTCGTGCACATTCAATGCAAGGTAAATAAAAGGGGAAAATAAGTAATTTTAGTTGCACGGTATGTTTGCTTTGAAGGATATCCTTGCATAACTAAACGATTCGTCATAAAAACTGCAAAAGTGCCAATTTCCTGATTGAAGATTTTCTGAGTTATTTACCAAACGTGGTATATAAAATAAAACTTTTTTTTCTAATTCTAAACCTGTATAAGCGAACCCGCTTCTGAACTCATAAATTTAATGAAGAGGTTTCGGCTTTAAAAGCATGATAATATTTACCGTGAAATGGGTATAAGTAGATTTGAATTTGTTGAATTTTACATATGAATGCTAGATAAAAAAAAGGAAAAAGAAAACCTACCAGCAGTAGGGAACGTCAACATTTAAGAAACTTCGTTTTGCTCATATACACGGTCTGAACATACTTAATAAATGAACAATAATTGTTTTGAAATACGACAACCTTAATTATGCATCCATGGTTGAAAACTATTAACAAACCTTTGAGTCTACATCATAGAATTGAGATAAACTCTGAATTACTTAGCATATATATTTTTTTAAATTTCGGTCAAGGTTATCTCAGGAAATCGGAAATCTCCGTCTTCATCAGCCTTTGGTGGTTAAGGTGGTTCGCTTTTAATGTATCTCGTAAAAATTTTCTTTTTAAACCACATCACTTGGCTGTATTGTGGAGTTGTAATGATCATTCAACGAATAACTATATATAAATATCTCTATTATATAACTATCTCAAAATTTGTGTCATCTGGATTTCGCTTGAATGCAACTTGAAAGAATTACATGGCAGAAAAAATTATAGCCTTGCTAAGGAATCCTGGAAGACATCGGTGGTAGGATTTTCTTTTAGTACATAAAATGTCCACATCTAAACTAAATAAAATACATAAAACATTTACAACATTTATTGAATAATACAAATCGCTTTAATGACTGGTCTATCAGTATTGTACGCAGTTATTCATTACAACTAACATTTTCAGCAGGGTAGAGAAGTTAATATATAAATATATAAATATATATATATATATATATATATATATATATATATATATATATATATATATATATATATATATATATATATATGTGTGTGTATAAAATTCAGGTGGCTGTATGGATACTAAATATGGATACAAGGTATATAAATGCCTAAAGGCAGATATGAATACAAATCTAATGCTGAATAATATAAAGTTATTGAATAAATTTATTCAAACTTTAGTGAAAGTAACATCGATTTAAATCCTTAAATATCCATTTTAAGTTATACATTTACGGATAAAAAATAGTTGACAGTTGAAGTCTATGCTATGAATGCCTATCCTGGGGCCCGCAGATCCGTGAGGTAAAAGCCTCTTGTATACGAGCACTCAACTTACTTCGGATGGTCACAAACACGGCTTGGGGGGGGAGACCGTATGGCTATGCTAAGATTATTTAGAGTGGTTCTACGGAATAGGGTCGAATACGGAGCATGTGCATACGGATCTGCCGATCCGACTCGTCTAAATGCGCTTAGAGTGATCGTTACTACGCGGCTGAGGACAGCCATCGGCGCGTTTCGTTCTAGCCCCATTATCAGTCTCTTCGGCGAAGCCGGGGAGTTGCCATCCCATTATCGCCGACAACAAATGGAGGTTAAATACTTCCTTAAAGTTCTCGCCAACCCTCATCACCCACTAAAACCTCAATTTCTTCTTTCTTTGCGGGAACGGCCGCTAATGCCTACTCTTCCCTCTCGGGTCCACGACGCAATTCTGCCTTTCCGCCAGAGTTTGGAGGCAGCTATACCCCATCGGGCCGTCCCCTATACCTCCCTGGTCCGTCCCTTCTATCCATTGTCAACTGTCTCTCACACGACTTCCAAAACTCACGACTCCACCAAAAGTATACCAGCAAGAATGTTTAGAGCTTATCCAAAGGTACCATAATGCTAATGTTTATTACACAGACGGCTCTCGGGGAGAACTAGGCGCTGGAGCTGCAGTTGTGAGTGAGGCCCAAGTTAACATGTTTGCCCTCCCTTCTATATCGAGTAGCTATACCGCCGAAGTAACTGCCATCCTCCAGTCCCTACTTCTTCGCCAGCAATCTTCCTCTCAAGTAATCATATGCACCGATTCCCTCTCCACTCTCTCCTCTGTCCGTAACATATATTCCTCTGACTACCTCATCCAAAGAATTCATACCACACTTGCATCCTTTTCCTCCCGGGTCAACATTGTTTTCTTCTGGGTTCCAGGACATTGTGGGATCTTGGGGAACGATCGGGCTGATTTAGCGGCACGTCATGCGGTTTCCGAGGGTCTTGAACTTCAAGGTGTGAGCCTGCCTGACCTTGTCACTTCAATTCGATCGAGCATATTGGGTTGCTGGCAGCGGGAGTGGGCGGCCCTCGGGAACAATAAGCTTCGCCTTATTCGGCCCCGCGTTGGCCCTTGGGGGTCCTCCTGCCGGCCGTCTCGACGCGAAGAGATTGTGCTCGCGCGACTTCGTATAGGACATTCTAGGTTGACCCACGGTTATCTCATGGCCCGTGGACATCCGCCTCTCTGTCGATCATGTCAGGTTCCTCTCTCAATACTCCACATCCTCACAGAATGCCGACCGGTATATTGTCACTTCACGTATTCTTTTCAACCTCCCCACCGATCTGTCGCTTCTTCTCTCTGATTCCTCTCCTCATATAACTAACATCGTTCGCTTCCTAAAGTCACACCATCTTTACTCTCAGATCTAAACTATACTCTCACTCTACTCCTATGATCATGTAACCTGTGTCTAACGGTGTAAAGGCGAACATGACCCTGGTGGTGGTCGCCTCGAAAAAAAAAAAAAAAAAAAAAAAAAAAAAAAAAAAAAAAAAAAAAAAAAAAAAAAAAAAATGAAGTAGTTAGTATAAATAATAACAAAACTCTTTGATATTTTATAAACGGTTCATTATTATGACGACGTTGTGAAATCGCTATTGATTGTTCAATCTTCTTCATTACCAAAACTGAGTATAATTCAACAAATAAAACAATCGTTGTTGGGATCATTATTTCAGTGTCAAAATACAGAAAACATAAATAAAACCAAAAGATTTTTGATAATTAATTTACAACAGAAAAAGTAATGTTTAAATATTTATAAAAAAAATCGTGTTGGGTTTTAGGATAAGGATAACGGTGAATAAAAAAAAAACATGAAAAAAAAATTTGAAATTTTACTCGTAACACAGCTTTTTAGAATAAAGAGAAAAGAATTTATTTTAAAATCAGTACAACACTAATATTTATTAAACATAATAAAAAAAAAAAAAATGAAAATGTACTTATATATACCCTCTTAACTCGGTTATTTTTGAAGAGAAATAAATAAATAAAACCAAAAGATTTTTTAATAATTAATTTGAACTAGATGAAATATTTTGAATTTCCAACAGAAAAAGTAATGTTAAATATTTATAGCCCGAATGGTTTATGGAAGCTATTTAAATGCATTAATAATAAGCTGAAACAGGTAATATTAACCATTTTCGAACTTGCATTAAAAATCTGGTGAAATAAAAAATAATTTTTCTCCAAACAAATTTTGTTTTAATAGTTTTCATAATTGATTGAATAAGTTTATTTTAAGAAAAAAACAAAGGGTACATACAGACCTCAGACCTCACATTTCAAGGAACAAAAAAAATAAATAAGAAGAATAAGATAAATCATTAAATTTAAATTAAAGGAACCATGTGCAAAATAAAAGATTAATAAAACATTTGTTTTTCTTTTAAATCTATGAATTGTTTTAATTTATTTTTAAAATAAGATTTTAATATTATATGAGTATAGAAAGGATTTTAAAATACTAAGATTCCAAAATGATCTTTAAGACTAATACAACAGATAATGAAGAACATCCATGTTTATGAAAAATCGAAACGTTTCAACACTTTATTTGTCACTAACATATTATTTACATATTTGGAGATATTGACTCTGATCCTGGACGAAATTATGTGATAACAGGAAAAAAAATTAATGAAAAAAAGTATAACATTTCTTTATAACATTAAAAATTATTTAAAACCTAATATTTCCATACTCTAGGTCTGTCCAAGAAATCTTTTCGCTGATGGTTGAATGATTTCCTTGGTTTTTGTGGTTCAAAACGGTTCCTGAGCAAAGGACATCCTTTCCGCTGGAAAACCTCAACCAGGGTCTACCGATTTTCTGTTACTGACACATTTATGATGGTCATTTATTATGGATAATTCAAATGACAAAAAAATAATAACGAACATTTTCACATTTAGATTAGATAATAGGGTTAACTTTCAATTCCTATTGTGTTACAATGGATTAAAATTAAATTAGAGAATTGGGTTGTATGATAATATATATAAAACACTAGAATTGATTACAGTATTAATGTGTACCGACCTTTTGGCCTAGACAGGCGAGGTCAGGGGAAAGTCGGAAATATAAATACACAAATACACACACATGCAAAATAATCACATATTAAAATTTACTCATTAGTATGGCCTTCTGGTTATGTTGCTTGAAGGTGCGGTCATTGAAACACTTCAAATAAGTAACTCTATTTAATCGTGCCTAAGTTTCGGCCCTACCTTCAAGCCATCTTCAGGGGAAATGAGTATGCGGGATCACAAAAATTATAATTAGTTTCTAATACAATTGTTAAATTAATTAATTCAAATAAAGACCGGATTCTAGCTTATAAACTAAAATAGAGAGCGAGAGAAATGATTTTTACAAATATTTTTAAGTGGATGACATTAAAAATATTTCTTGACTTGTTGGAGGGTTATAAGTCCACGTCAAGCAGCAGATATCCTTGCGTTTCATTTAGTACATCGCCCTTTTAAAGGCAAGAATGTTACTTTTTAAATAATTTATGCCCAATAGCCCATACTTTAAACGAAGAAAGATGAAAGTTGTTATAAATTATTCATTATCCTTCCCAGAATTACTGGCGAATTGCGCTAGGAATTTCTTGAATCACGTTGTAGAGAGGAGGTAGAGAGAAGTTTTTTTTGTGAATATCTCAAAAAAACTGAAATTGAATAGATTCCTTATTTAATGCTAAGCAATCAAACCTAAATTCAATGTTAATCTTTATTACAGCAATTTTATGATCTTTGAAGTATTTTTATTGAGCTTGGATAATATATATATTTTATCTCTACATCTATGTAAAGATATATATATGCACATATACTACTTTTTGTATATTATTTTAAATAATGAACCTTTGTAGGTATATTATTTTCAATAATGAACCTCTATAGGTTTATAATTTTTAATAATGAACCTTTATAATCAAACTAAACAAGACGTTGATATCAGCCGATTAGTTTTAAAATGGCGGCCTATTAAATATGATTTAACTCAATATCTCAGTTATTTTTCATGATGGAGAAAAAAAATATTAGGGTTTGTTAAACAAGAAACCGAAAAAAAAAATTAAATTTTATCCGCAAATATGCCCATAGCTCAGTTATTTTTTAAGATAGAGAAAAAATCGTGTTGGGTTTTAGGATAAGGATAACGATAAAAAAAAAAAATTGAAATTTGCCTGTATATAAAGCTCGTAACACAGCATTTTCGAATAAAGCGAAAAAAATCTATTTTAGAATCAGTACAACACTAATATTTATTAAGCATAAAAAAAAAAAAAAAAATTGAAAATGTACCTATATATACCCTCTTAACTCAGTTATTTTTGAAGAAAAATAAATAAATACCAATTAAAAATAAATACCTAATTTTTTTAAAATTTCTACAAAATGAAAAAAATAATATTTAAAGTCGGTTTAAAAATAGCAGAGATGTATGGTTTTGAAATTAGCAGTGGTGATTGACTATACTTCTTTGAATTATTTATTGCTTTTCATATTAGTTAATTGCCTTTAAACAGTTATATCATAATATAGCTATTTGGAAATAATAAACCATTGTGTAATAAAATGCAGCGTTTTTAATTCGTGTTAATTCTCTTCATTTAATAGCTAATAGTATCATAGGTAACACCTATTACTTTTTTACTTTCAATCTGTACACAACAATTTATTCATAAATATATGCGCTGCCACAAAAAGCATAGAGATAAACAAGCAGTTTACAGCGACATTAAGAAGCTGATTTAGGAAAGCGGTATAATATAATTCATGAAAAAAGATCACGACATTAGTGACTGATGAACATCGACCCTTAGAGATTGCGGCTGACATGGGACGAGGTAAGATTGGCTAAGTGAAATAGCGTGGGTCACGGGAGCTGGCCCAGGACCTTGGTCGCCTGGTACCGCCTCCCATCGGAGGGTATCGACGGCGCTGTCCGGGATGTCGGAGCAACAGGTCCAAACCTCCACTGTGGGGTCGCTCGATGGATATAATACTGATACGCTAGTACCCAAGAGGATCATCGGGAAACGAAGTAACTGAAGTGAGGAGTGAGATTAAAAAAATACGAAAAAGTTAATGGAAAACCGCTAATTCGGGGTTGTAATAGACCAACTGTGAACAAGAATACGGATTCTTATAGTGAGAAGGAAAAAAATAATTTCGAAGAAGTTAGTTCGGGGTGCAGCCGTTAAAGAAAAAGCTAGTGTTTTTTCTTATAGCCCTTAAGAAGGCCTATAATTTAGGCCGAAACGTCGGTACCAGTAAATTAAGTTTACACTTAATTGTGTGTTCTATTGAGAGCACCCTGAACCGACGTCTCCCATATATACACACATTCAACCATTGTCACCTCATGAAAAAAAATAATTACCTGTGTACTGTCACATATAATTATTAATTATATTATTCCCTTAAATCCTATTGGAGTACACCATACCCTTTTAAGTATGGTACTGGGCGAAATCACAACCTTACACACCGGGAGAATAGTGCAATCATTACCACACACATTTTTTTTTATTTATGAAGGGATCTAGCAGTGATATTATATGTATGCTTATGTTCTGTACTTATACTACCATAGCAAGAAACAAAAAAGAAGTACTATGAGGTGATTAGGCCGAGATCACACACAGCCGCCAGATTTTTTCCTATCTTATGGTATCCATTTTATAGAGACTGTGTCTGCCCCAACTTAGCAAACCAACGGCGAATGGTCCGTTCATAAACACTCCCTTCCCCAAACGCCTTGCAAATATTTCTAGCGGCTGCAGATTGGTCGAGTTTAAACTCGTACAAAAATATTACTTGAAAATCGCGTGTTTCCATGTTTATATTTGGAGCTATACTAAAAAGTGGGTAATTGATTGGGAAGCTAATGTTATAATACAAAGGTAGAGGATTAGTAACTGTTTAGTTTAAATATGTAAAAACATTCGAAAGAAAATAACAGAGACCTACAAAATCCTTTATGTATTTCAGAAACTATAAAAACGGACATTTCATGTGAAACAACCCAATATACTAAAATGGTGTTTATTTCTATATCTTTTTTTTTTTTTTTCCGCTGTTGATGTGAGAAACACTATTCTTACGCCATCTTGTATTTGTCAGTCCTGAATAGCCAAATCACTGAATAATGAAATAAATAGCAAATACTGGTATTAATGGGAATCATATGTGTATGTTTAAATAATAGAAGACTATTATTGATTATGTACCTATCATTTAAAAAATATTATTATTATTTTTTTTTTTTTTTATAATAAAACCACAAAATGATCAGGTGAAAAGTTACAAGGTTAGACATTCACATAAAAGTGATGTAGGAAGGAAGAGCTGCAGTGCATACAATAGGGTCTGAGAACACCGGAAGAAATGGGAGATGGTTTCCTTTCGTATGGTTACGGTATTTCAGACGTTCACTTACAAATCGATTAAGGTTGAGGGAAAGGAGAATATTTTATATATTTCAACACACAATGGACATATGTGAGTCTATACACTTAAAGGAACCGAAGAAAAAAATTAATAAAATTTATAAAGATCTAGAAAAAATTTTTAAGAAAAGACGAATTACTAAGAATAGAATATTCAACTACGCAATAGAAAAACATTGCTATTTCACGCTATTTATAGGTGAAATTTGCATTTTTTTTTTTTAATTAATCGCGGTTTCGTGATTAGAAAACACTATAAACAATTTTCTCTATCTTCAAAAATACATGAGTTTTTTAATTAAATAATTTTTAATCATCCGTCATCTTAAAACTAATCGCTGATAATAACCTCAAGATGTTTTGATCATCACCGGGTGACTTGATATTCTAGTTCCGAATTTCGAAAAGATTGGTCCAGTAGTTTTGGAGAAAAGCAGGGGACGACGAACAAATGGATTTTTTGTTATCTGTTATTTGTATTCTGCGTATCTTGAAACGTATACCCTCAGATTTTGAGGGAGAGAAGGGAGGTAACATTTTCTTTTTGGTCGATCTCAGAAGTTCTTCTTTCCCTTCATCTCTAGCACCGAGGTTTTCTTTCTCTTTTTTTTTTTTTTTTATAATTTCTCTGAATCAACTGTACTCAGACGGGTGATTGATTCAGAGCTAGAGAGGCTCCATAACCTCTGGACAATTTTTGGTTCGGCTACACCCCTCCCAACCTTAGGTCTTCTCAGGAAAGGTGACCCTAAGTCGACAAAGGTTTATTATTGAAAATAATAAATCAAAAGAAAAAAATTCAGTTAATTATAGTAAATAGATAAAGGTTATGTTCGTTGATGTTATTAGACCGTCGAATCAGATATTCCTTCATCAATGGTGAGATTGTGAGTTCCAAGAATTTTTAAAATGTTGAAGCCATCATTTTTTTTTTTTTTTTAATGTTTTGATGCTAACGATATAAACGTTAAATTGAAAAAAAAAAAAAAATAAAAAAAAGCATTTCTAATTTAGCTGTATGTAAGATATTTTAAAAATAAGTGTACAACTTACTAGTATAGTAATATTTACTGCAAAAAATAAAAATCCCAAATTTATGTTTATTTATCGGTTATTTTTAATATGGAAATCGATCGTATTAATTCAAAATGTTCATTAATGAAACATTAATTTTTCACAACTTTTCCGTAATTATGGATTTCTAAGTATTAATGTTATTTTTTTCTTTCTAACTGATTTCTGAGTTCACTGAGCAGAATTATCTGTTATTTATTTTACACATTTGACATGAATTAGAGTATTTTGTATAAAGAGTATATAAAAGCATCTCCTTTCTGTTTCGATTTGGATTTCTGAGTCCGATGTTAGACAATGGTTTGGAACAGATTTTTAATATGTTTGCACCTAGCTAGTTGACTGAATGTGGAGCTTTGGTTCTGAATAATTAGTTAACATATGTGGGTCATTAAAGATTAAATAAGATATAAAGAATAATCAACAGAATAAAAAGATTAAGATGAAGGATAGATACAAGGAAAAATATAAATATAAAAGGATATGGACCCACTGTATAGCAATCAATAAACAGAATGGTAACTAAACACATTGGGTTGTTTCACATGAAAGGTCCGTTTTTATAGTTTCTGAAATACATAAGGATTTTGCAGGTCTCTGTTGTTTTCTTCCGAATGTTTACATATAAAGTAAACAGTTACTAATCGTCTACCTTTGCATTATAAACATTAGCTTCCCAATCAATTACCCACTTTTTAGTATACCTCCAAATATGAACATGGAAACACGCTATTTTCGGGTAATATTTTTATACGAGTTTAAACTCGGCCGTTCAGCAGCTGAGGCCGCTAGAAATATAGAAAACTTGCCCCGAGGAAGACCTCCATCCGTAAACGTCAACGATGTCCTCAAACGTACAGTAGAAGGAAACCCCTACCATACAGTTAAAGGACTCTCAGCACAACTAAATGCAAGTGCATCTACCGTTTCCAGACATTTAAAGTGTATTGGGAAAGTAAAAAAGCTCGATACATGGGTACCTCATGATCTCACTGAGCGGTAGCAAGACCCCATGTTTCAAAACATACCGTGCAAAAATTGAAAGAACTGGGCTACGAAGTTCTTCCGTACCCACCATATTCTCTCGACTTGTCTCCAACAGATTACCACCTGTTCAGGAATTTAGACAACTTCGTCAAAGGAAAACTTTTTGAAAATGACGATCAAGTGAAAATTGCGTTTTCTGATTTTGTTTCACTTCAAAGCTCAGAGTTTTTCAGTTCGGGGATAAAAAAGTTGGTGTCACGTTGGGAAAAATGTTTAGAAAAAGAAGGTAAATACTTCGAATAAAATTATCTTGTTGTTTTCATATCTTACTTTTAATAAAAATCCTTTACCTTGAAAACGGACATTTCATGTGACACAACCCAATAAAATAAACGTATTCCAATTAGACATCTAGAGTTTCTAAAATTTTATTAATATTAAATTGTTTTTTCAAAACTGCATTCCATTGTACATCCTTTAAATGTATCATGTTAGAATATGACATAAGCTAGGAGGGAATGCCATTGGAAAGTTAAGCATAAGCTGGAAATGGCATCATTTGGGTACAATTTACATCTAGTTACAATGATGAGGTATCCTGGCTGCGTGTGACTCTTCTTTTTGACATCATCACCTTGTAATGTCACGGAAAGTACAAAGCGTAACAGATATTATCCGCGTTGAGTGGAAGAAAGCAGAATATATATTAACCAGTAAAGTATTACACAATAGTTGCTTTAAAAAAATGACGAATTTAAATATTTTTTAAGAAGTAATGTGAAGGATAAAATAGAAAGGTGCCCTTTAAATACATTAAAGAGAAAAAGTCTGGGTCATACGATCTACACCGCAAACCCGCAGCATGTGAGAGGAATTTCGCATTATATGCGACCGCAAGGGAAGGTGCAATATTATTTCTCTCAGTTAGTGGCAAGATGCAGCTGACATTCCGAAAGGAATAATTAAAAAAATAAAATAAAATCGTATCATTAAAATTATTAAGGTGAAATGTTGATTTAAATGAATTTTAAGTGTAAGTGAAAAATTTCCAAAACCTGCTTCTAGCATAGCTGTGAAACTATTTTACTGTATATAAATGAATAATATTGCAGATAAGCGGAAAGCATCCTTCAAGAATATGTGATATCATTTGTAACATTTATTAGGAATGAGTATTTTTTTTAATTTAGTTTTTCTCCTCTTGTCCCGGTTGAACAGATCCGATATCTAGGACTGCACCTGGACAAACGTCTCACTTGGAACCCTCATACAAGACTGAACAGACAAGAAACTGCTTGACGTTTTCGACTACTTCAACACTAACTGGACAAACGCTCAAACCTTCCACTTAAGTACAAAAGACTCATCTACATGACTATCATAAGACCAATATGGACTTACGGAGTAGAGATTTGGGGTTCTACTAAACCATCTAATTCATCTCGTCTCCAATCCTCACAATACAAAATCCTTCGAAAACTCCTCAATGCTCCCTATTTTGTCACAAATAAACTCATCCATAAAGACCTTAATATTCCCTTTGTTGCTGACTTGGCCCGAACCAGGTACCACTCCTTTCATATCATCAACATATCTTGTATCACATTTACTAAATGTATTTTATTATACAGTTGTAAATACCAATAAAAATATTTTTTTTAAATAATTTAATTTTTTTTAATTATTATTATAATGCAATTCGTCACACAGAGGAAAAGTGTTGCTATTAATCTACCATAAGTTAATTGCATTCAAGATTTTATATAAAAAATTGACTTGAAATATTGAATTTAATCCTCTCAATGCCATTAGTCAACGTTCTTTTACAGGCACATATTATTGAAAATAGAATCTTAGGAAATCCTTTCTTTTTTTTAAATATTTTTTATGCCGAATGAATTTAAGAATATTTACATAATGGTTATAACAATTTACACTATCTACTATTTACCTCGGAACACTAATGCAGTTCTGACCTAGTTTAACATTTACGCCAAAGATCAATACTGTAGCAATGATTTTTATCTGAAGAGAATAGACTAAAAACTGAAAACCAGATAAAAGACCGATGTTTACTCTAGAACAGCTTTGAAAAACAAAATGTTATAAGACTGGAAAGGCTATAGTAGAAACAGCTGAAAAGCGGAATAAATGAATAATACAACAAGATGAACAACCCAAAAAAATAAACAAATACAAAATAATAATACATCGATCTCTTGGATTCCGCTTTTGCATATATTGTATATAGCTATGATTGTTTGTATGATGTTTATTTATTGGCCAACTTTGTATTTATATCAATTATAGGTTGTTGATTTGATTTTAATTTTTGTTATTTATTATTATTTTATTGTATTATGAATCAAATCAACAACCTATAATTGATATAAATACAAAGTTGGCCAAAAAATAAACATCATACAAACAATCATTTATATATATATATATATATATATATATATATATATATATATATATATATATATTTATTTATTTATTTATTTATTTTCTATTTTATATAATTTGACTTTATCATTATTTTCTGCATATATTGTATGAATGTGGTCTCATATCACTATTACTATTGTTCATTTTGAAACAAATCGTAATATATCACAATAAATAAATATTGTAATTTTATAAAAAAACACAAAAAATTTTGGTTCTCCGGAAAATAATGTATCCTATTGAGTTTTCTTTAAAATAATCTATTTAAAAAGCTGTTTACGTTTACTAGATTATTCATTGGTATGAACGACAACACTTATCAATCCTCTTCCAAACATATCTGTTTACCTCTGTAGCGTTTCGCTGCTTAGAAATAATTCCATTTTAACTGAGATGCTAACGCGTGATATACGCATAATTTTGTTTAACGAGTTTAAACTCTAAGGAACTAGTCCCGGATGACCAGAAACATCATTCAAGTCTGGGGCGAGGACAGAATTAATGAGTGCACTGTTAAAAGGTGGTTCAATAAGTGAAGGACTTATTTTCTTTATGACTATAATCTGCATACTTTGGAGTAATAAAATTACAACTGTTCGAGAACTTGCAGAGAAACTAAACCTTAGCAAACCGTTGATGACCACCTGAAGACGATTGGAAACGTAAAAAGCTTCAATGTTGGATTCCATAGACATTAAACAACCGTAAAAAAAAAAACTAGTTATGAAGTTTGAGCTACACCTTTTTACCGAAACAAAAACAAAACATTTCTATACAGAATTGTTACTTTTGATGAAAAGTAGAAACTTCGCAATAACATTTCTCTTTTCTTTTAAAACCAAAACAATCCAATCTTTTTTCCTGACAATCCAATAATAAAAACAAACCGGGTAAGCCCGACTTCTAATGAATTTTGAAAATATAAAAAAGCTCTATTAACCTTCAAACATTTCCCATTCAAAGCGTCAAATTATCCTTAAGTTAATAAGAAAAATGACTTAACGCTGGTTCAAACCTGATGGTGGTCCTAAGATTTTTAATGAGAGTAAAAAAAAAACAAAAAAACCTTGGCTATTCCGTCCTTCGGAGGGAATGTAAAAAAGTGGTCTCGATCCTGTGCCACATCAGGTACACGTTAAAGATCCCTATCCTAATTAAACCTGGATAGGCTAAATATAGGACTTCCGCTGTCCGATTTTACACAGCAGCATAAAGTTACATTAAATAAATAAACAAAAAAAATAAACATCTATTTAATCTTATCACTGTCAGCTCAAAGGATAAACCGTTAGATTAACTAGCTTAAAACAGAGACTATTCGAACAGTCGAGAAACTCATGATGATATAATCAATACCTGATATTACCAAACTACTACACGGGCTCAATTTATATTTAAAGACACTTTAAAAGGCATTGTTATAATTGATTTTAGTTGAGAATACTGCTGCAGAATATTTTAAAATATAGCAATATCTGATATAAGTTGTTTTTCCTGGACACAATTTATGTTAAAATCTTTAAGACTGAGGATATCCATGAAACGTACTACGATTAAGATTGTGATCAGTCATAAATATGGTACCATTTCGTGAACCTTAGGTACGAGCATATTTGTCCAACCATTACATTCTAGTGCCAGGAGATCGTACCGAAAAATATGACGCATCAACACAAGGGCCTGGACATTGGCTTCCTGATTGCGATGAGTGGGAAGTGGAGACAATGGATCCTAACACCAAGGTTAGGCAGACTGGGAAGGACTATTTCGCAGCGCCCCGAACAATAGTAATGTCTAAACTACCCAAGGAAAACATTAAACTTTCATTACAAAACCATGGACAAGCTAGAAAAAAAAATTAGTTTTAATATCAGATGAATTAAAGGTTAAAGATAAGATTAATTAATGGGGTTTAAAACTCAAGAAATGAAGAAAAACAAAAATGCTACGCTTAAAACTTCCGAAATCAGCTTATAATTAGACAGGAATGGAACACTTGAACTTACCCTCATAAGCCATTACATCCATTACTCTAAACCTAGACATACGGGACATTCAATCCAATATGACCCACATAAATCAACATGACTAAAGCTCCACATCATATCAGCAAAACTGCATATAGACACTCCACATGACAACCAATCCACAGGAAACCTGATCCATTAGATTGTATCACAAATCACAAGGAAATACTAACCCACAATTACAAGGCCTTCATAGGTTGAAAAAGAACAGAATGAGAGTAGTCCAAGACCATAAAACCCACATCGAAACAGGAAGAAGTTACTTTCTTATTCTCATGAATATAGAATACTCTCCCTCATGCCTCAGATGCAAGATGTGTAAAGTAAATCACTAAACTACTACTGGTCAGAAAACCAGTATATCAGTGTTGAAGGCAAAAAAAATAAAAGAAAACTTAGGAATCTATAATCACGAAAAATTTTTTTTTATTTTTTTTTTATTGAGATATATTACAATTTGTTTCAATATGAACATTAGTAATATTGATATATGAACCCATTCACACAATATATACAATGATAAAGTCAAATAAATAAAATATAATATATATACAAAATGAGAAAACAAACAACAACCTATAACTGAGATAAATACAAATAAATGATATATATATAGAATTAAATAATAATAAATATAAAAACAAAACATTAACCTATAATTGAGATAAATAAATTTGCAAATAAACAAACATCATTCAAACAAACATAACTATATACAAAATATACAAGTGCTATAGAGGGACCCCAATCTAGGCTTTTCCCCCCACTCGTGAAGGAAAAAGCGGAATCCAAAAGATCCTAGACCCTCGCTCTCAGCCGCGTCACTGGTGTGAATCAGTGGAGGCCGAACTAGGGCGCGATAGCCACAAACATACATTACATGAGTGGAGGATCTGACCAGTGTCAGAACTCCAATTTAAACGTTTACAATACGTCTCGCGGCCACTGCCGTTTCAATCTTCGAGGAGGATTGTACGGATGGGTGGTACAGGATAGGGATTGTGCTAGAGGGTTAGGATGATGACTAAGGTTCTGATGAAATTTGGAAAATTTGGATGGTACCAGGTCTAAAATAAACGGAATTTTAAGGTCGTGGTGTAGGGTAGAGTTGGTAACGTAATAAGGAGCATTAACTATTGTTCGGAGGACTTTGGATTGGAAGGATTGGATGCGTTTGATGTTAGAATGTTTAGCTGTCCCCCACAGTTCAAGTCCGTAGGTCCATATTGGTTTCAGTACTGTCTTGTATAATAATCACGAAAATTATATATAATATATATATATATATAAAAAACCTGTACCACTACAACCCATGAAGGGTCTTGGGCTCAGTACATATAGAGATTCGTACTGTTTCTAGGCCAACGGCAGTGCAATGAGGTGATTAGGCCTTAATCACGCTCAGCCGCCAGGTTTTTCCCCAAGTGGGTACCCACTTTATAGAGGCTGGGTCTGCCCCAGGAGGGTCTCCATACCCTAGGGTCGCCCCCCGACTGAATTAACAGAATAAATAATATTCTGCCACAGGCGGGATTCGAACCCAGGACCCGGAGCACAGCAGACTAGTGCTCTATCCACTAGACCACGCCGCTCCCATATATATATATATATATATATATATATATATATATATATATATATATATGTTAAATTAAATTAAAGCTAAGGCTTTACAAATATTTTACGTTAACTAATTTAAAATTATTCCCCAATGACATCTTGCGGACCTCCTGGTTGGAAACAACTGGGCTAGATGATTTAGTTTGGAATAGCCTTTTGGTTATCCCTTATGTTCTTTTTTTAAATAATTAAAAACAGATAAGTCAGAGAGCTGATACGATGACCAGCGAAGACGGCAATCTGTAACGCTAGCTAGGAACTACTGTTAGATTGGGCTCCGCCTGTACTCCGGCCGGACACTACAATACATATTCATACTGCACGGTCGGCTGGCGGGATTTACAGAGCATCACTTGCCCATTTTATAACGGAATCCCAACATAGTCCGCAATATAGCCATAAAAAAAAATGTACCGTTCCGTGTTCAAATGGTCATACCGGAATAGATTTCGTTATGCATAGCGCAAACATACGAATAGATTATTTTAACATTCTTCGTTATTCAGAGCATAAAGCAAAACAGTATTTTTGACAAAAAAAAAAAAAAAAAAAGTATATTAACAGGACTGCAGGGCAAATATTTGGTGAGTTATATGAGAATATATGCTGCTCGTTATTGCAAGTGGATAGAGAAGAACAGAGATAAAGTGTGTTGAACTTAGAAAGTGGTGATTTTGCTTGAATATAAATTGAGTGTTTTTGCTGGTCTTCATTAATCTCTTTGATCAATTGATCGCTATACACATAACTTAACAACTGCATAAATCGTTATACCGTAACATAATTATATGAAAATAATAAACCACTGTGTAATAATTTTCAGCGTTTTTTATTTTAATTTGTTTAATTCAAACATTTTATCAGTTGTACATACCACTTCCGCTACATGAAAAAAAAAAAAAGGTTGTTGGAGCTTCATACAAATATTGTTGAAACTCACAATCACACCGTTTCCGGAGAATCTCTAGTTGGAATGTCTAAGAACATCAAACGGAGTCAAATCCTTAAACTATTTACTACATTTGACAGCCATTGACTATTGACTGCAAAAGTTTAGTCAATTACCAGTTTGGCAGAACCAGCTAAAAGATCCAACTTCTAAAAAAAACAATGACTTAGAAACAAACGTACAATTAAAGGCAGAAGTATGAGCAAAGAGATGATTTGGATGAGATCTAACTTAACTGCCAACTTTTTTTTCCCTTAATAGAGTATGGTTAAGCCTTAGAAGCTTAGCTTTAATTATTAAATTACCTTATCTGCACCTAGTATAACTAATTATAAACCGGAATCGAACTTACATACTGAGTTAAAGTTGATAGGAAAACTCCGAATCCAGTGGATAATTTCTAGATAATTTAATAAAATGAACTCATTTCAAACTTATATGAACTCTCTGCAGATCATAGCTGACGATATAAAGTATAATCCGTACTGTTTGTATCAATAGGAATTATTATAACCTTAACCTTTAAATAAATAATTTATTATTATTAAAAGTTGAAGATTAGAGTTGACAGGATTTGGCCCGAACCATGCATCACTCACTCCTATGACTAACTCCATTCTTACTCTAACCCCTATTCAATCTTTGTTTCTTCTTCTATTCCTAATGATTCTGCGAGACGTCTGAGAATAAAATGCCCTCCAGACCTTCTGGTTTAGATAACCTCCTGGAGTGCAGCTAAAGGGTTTTTTCCTTTTTATATTAAGTAATTTATCTTGTAACAAATTTTCTTGATGCATGATCAAATACAATTGTAAATCTCAGTAATAAATAAATTTTAAAAAACTAAAGGAGTGGATCTGGATGATCTGCAAATTTTTTTTTAAGTAATGCAAAGGGCAAATGTATTTTCATTTATATTGGATATAATTAGTTGACCATTGAGTATTACTACAAGGAATTTTCATAGGAATGTTTCCATTCGCCTACAATACGCCCTGATGATGATCCACAACGGGGGTCGAAACGTTGGCAGAAAATAAATGGCTGAAACTACCTAATTGTTTTATTCATCGATCACCACCCGGAATAATTCCTTCTAGTATTTTTATTTAATATTGAATACTGACAATTTGATGTCATAGATATAAACCATTTAAAAGTAGGAGTGAATACGATTCTGACATGATAAAAATAATATTTCCCTTCCATGGAGGAAGGAAAGAGGTGCAACGATATGCTCTGCTTACAGTGGAACATTATCTGGATGGAGCTGTATTTCATCCAGAACAACCCTTTTATAACATTTAAGCATGCTATGCTAATTAGATCAAAAAGATCTGAATCTATTGGGTAATAAATGTACTTAAAAAATTAAATTAAATTTTTGTTCTGATATTTAACAAAAAGTCCTGTGAAATAAAATAACATCAACTTCAAACTATAACAGAGTAGTACAGCATTTAACGTCAAGATGGTTAATGAGGCCCTGTTTATTTTCTCAATTATATAAGAAAGCAAGTCATGGTTTTGTTTACTCCTATCTCACGTTTTTCGGATACACGGCTTAAAAAGCAAGGATGGGCTTTTTTTTTGGGCCAGAGGAGAGTTAATGCCAGAGGTAAAAGCCCCATTTTCTCCGGGCTAAGACGCGAACTCTTGGTTATTTTATCCCAAGTGTTTTGTAATCTGACCAACGCGCTTTTACAGTTAACCCACTCGGCTAACTCTTGTAGGTAAGTTTCATAAAAGGAGTTAGTTACCTTAACTTGATGTTTTTCTTAAAAAAATTATGAATTATTTAATTGCTGTGATAATTTATCAATTGTAATTTTAACCTGAAAAACAATGCTTTGACAGGTAATAGGTAGTCCCGAGTCTGTGCGGTTTAAGGTACTCGTTAAAATCCCTATCATTTACTTCTTATAAGAAGATGAAGTATGCACAAAAATTTAAAATCAACCAAACAAATCATTTAATAGTATAGGACGGTTGTACATGTTTTTACAATAAAATATGATATATGATGTGCCTGTATGGTTTCTGAAAATGCCACTCGACAAGTAGGAGAAAAATAAAAAAAGGTTTAATATCTTAATAAAACCTGGATAGAGAAATGTAGGATTGTAGCGTCGTGCGATCAACCACAGTAGCATACAGTGACGTTAAATGGAATAAAAAAACAATACTTAGACTAATTTGAAGTAGACTTATTTGAATAATTTGCGATTATTTGTTCATGAGAGATTATTGTGATTAGACTTATTTATAATATTTAAGTTGAGTTCATGGAAAAAAATATTAATAAATGAGATAAAGAAAATTGGCGCCCGAACAGCCATGAATCTTAAAGCGAATTACAGCTCCATTAAATAACGCAGAGGACGAGAAAGCAACTGCGCGACAGAAGAAGGGAAAGTAGGATCGTGAGGGCAGGACAGGAGACAATAGGAGGCCTGTTCTGTTTCAACTTGAATAAGTCTAAAAGAGGCTGAGTGTGCCCGAGCTAGCTATTTAGTATGGGCGGCTGCTCTCATGATAATAGCCTCAGGACTCACGACCTGTCTACAACTCATCACGGCAATTTAATATTAATGCTCCGGAGGTGGCAGCGACACGCTTTCCGAATGTGAAATGTGTAGGCGTTAAGAGCGAGTATCAGCTACTATGGGAGTCAATGCCACACTTCTTAGCCATTCTAAACATAGCATCTTCACCACTCCAAGGGTATCGTATTGGATTTATGAATGGAGCCATTGGGTAAACATTAAATTTGTTTTTTGTTTTTTTTTATTATTTTATGAAGACTTCATTAACAATATTTACTTATTTTTTTAATAATTTGGAGCAGTAAGAAAAAATATGTAGTAGAAAAAATCTAGTGCGCACAACACTCGAATTTAACTTACTCCCGTTGTTAAAATCAATTTAAGAACTTATTAATATAGTTTTAGTAGAAAAAAGGTTAAAGAATTACATTGAGTTTCGATAGAAGCGTATTATACTATATTCTTATGACCGGGGGAAAAAGAATCTGAAAAAGATCTTTTGCTCTTTTGTTCTAAAGTTGGTTATCAAAAGGCAGTGTGTATTTACCCGTTTTTTATCAATGCTAAAAACATGTATGGTCAATTTTGCTAAACATCGACATTTAAGCTCCGTCAATATGATGGATATTATGGTGAATATTATGAATGAGTTTATTCGAGACAAAATGGAAACATTGAGGAATTTGGATTGGATACAATAGTAATTGGATGGTGTAGTAGAGCCTTAAAGCTCAATTCCGTAATTCTGATCAGTCGGAATTCAATTCGGCCTTATGATAGTCATGTAGATGAGCCTTTTGTAGTCAAGTGAGAAGAGTTTTACCGTTTGTCCAGTAAGGTTTGAAGTAGCCGAAACGACTAGAGTGAGAAGTTAAAAAACCGTCGTGTTACCTTTTCAGGTCCCAAACGTTTTTTTTTTAATTTATTTATTTTATTTTATTTTTTCTGCCAGGAACAAGAGAATAAGATCACTAATTCCTTCTCACACTTCCATCTCCTCCAGTATTCTCTCATCCTCATGGACTGTTCCTTTAGCTTCCCTTGGTCCATTTTATCCCTCGTCTCTTCCTTCCTCCCCCAAAAAACCCAACTTCTTTTAGTTTTGCTCCGAAGAACTCTCTATCCGAGCAGTCCATGTTCGTGATTTTTAGCCTTCCTAGTCCCTCTTCCATCTGTTTAATATATCCCCCGCTCATACTTTTATAGCTGCAGACTTTCTAGAATATTTTCATATTTAATCTCTGACCATTCATTCTCATCATGTGCCCGTAGAACCTCAATCTCCTGGTCCTAACTACCGTTTCAAGATCCGGCAGATTTGTGTATATTTCCTTATTAGATCTTCGCCTATATCCCTCATGCGTCGATGAATCCTCAGAATTTTCCTCTCTATCATCAGGACTTTCTAAAGGCTCAGAAGGCTGACTTTTTCCATACCATATTTATTATTTATTTATTACTATTTATTTTTTAACAGTTGCTATATTATGCATATAAAATTTTATGTTCAGAAGAAATAAGAAGTTAATGACGAAAGCTCTGCTACTCGCTTTTTATTTTCATGTAAGCTTATTACTTCTAAATGAGAATTTTTTTTTTTTTTTAAATTGGAAAACCATGCTATAATAACATAATATTGTTCATTATAGGCCTTAATGCCTGAGGCACAAAAGAAATACCTCACGCAGGGTACAGCCAATTTTTACGGCTAGCTGAGCGTTTGTCCCCCAACTGGAATGTCGTAATAATAGTTTGAGCAATCCATAAGGTTACACATTCTTAACACATAAGTTTTGCCGCCTCGCATCTTGTAATAAAGAACGCACTTTCACGTCTCTGACCAAAGCTACCAAGAAAATTACTTTTACGATGGGGGCAGATGAAATAATAATTAATATTTGTATTTGTGGTACACGATTCGCAAAGGAATAAAAATAAAGAGGAGACCATTCTAAGGATACCTATTATTTCAAACTGGAGAGTAATACAGCTATTGTTAAACACAAATGCTAAGGATAAGGATATGTTATGTTTTTAGATATTATAATAATAATTATCCTTTTAGGGAATTCATTATTAGAAAATTTAAGAGATGAGAGAGACATGCGTTCCACACTACAAAAAATGTAGATTGCTTTTCTGTCCAAGGTCACGATTTTGGAATTCTAAGTATAGACTTCACAATACAGTGGTAAACATATACAGGATTATTAGATAACATGGGGGAAAAAAGGAAAAGTTATAAGGAAAATATTAGGACCAAATTTAAGAATGATAAGGTACATTTGGAAAGTTGTTGAAAGAAAAGAATAAAATATTTCAAGAAAACCAGTAGTATGAGATAAGAGAGGAGATCAGCGAACAATGTGTGTGTGTGTGTGTGTGTTAAGTCTAGCACGAAAACAAAAAGTGTAACGAAACTGGACTTTCATATTGAAGACAACTATAAGCCCGAGATGTTACTGTAACTTTTTAATCAAAATCAGATGGCTAAAAAAGCCACTTTATACCATGCATTTTGCACCATTTTACGATTTTCTCAAAAAAGGCTGGAACAATTTTAATTAAACTCGAAGTAAAAATTTAATAGGCTTTAATAACATATAAATTTAATTCTGACTGAAATAGTCTGACAGGGGTTAAATGCCGATAATTTAAATTGTCTTCTTCTAAAGTACCTTCAATTTTGTAGATTCAAAAATATTAACCATTTCATGTTCTTAGCATTGATAAAAAACGGCTAAATATAAAAGTTGGATAAATTTGATAAATAACTGAAAGAGAAAAGGGCAAAAGTATTTTTATTTTTTGTAATTTCTGTTTTTCTAATATAAGAACTGTAATATATGTGTGTAGCATACCGTTGGAAAGTCTAAAATTTTATCAAATATAAAATCTTATTATCATTGGTAAAAAACGAGTAAATATATAAGTTATACGAATTCGATATCCAACGAAGGGAGAAAAGAACAAAAAAAAAAAAAAAAAAACCTGTACCACTACAACCCATGAAGGGTCTTGGGCTCAGTACATATAGAGATACGTACTGTTTCTAGGCCAACGGCAGTGCAATGAGGTGATTAGGCCTTAATCGCGCTCAGCCGCCAGATTTTTCCCCAATTATTTTGGGTACTCAATTTAAAGAGGCTGGGTCTGCCCCAGGAGGGTTCCCATACCCTAGAGCTCAAATTAGTTCTTTAACGTTATTTCAAGTCTGATCTAAAGTTTTAATTTATTTATAAGTTCTTAAATTGATTTTAACAACAGAGGTAATCGAAAGTATTGTGTTGCGAGCATCAGATTTTTTTAATGACAACTAGGAGATGGTTTAATCAATAGATTTTTTTAAAGGTAGGTGAGGATATGTTTTTTGAATAATTAATTATGAGAAATAAATATTATGTTAAATATAAAATAAAATTGCAACTTGAAATTACCCTCTTTTTTATTAAATCTTAAAGACCCTCAAAGAAGAAAAAAAATTATAAATATTAATTAAAAACTTTTTTAAATATAAATAAAAATGATAATAAATTAATTATTATATGTTATAAAATTAAAATATTTTTTTCACGAGAATGAAAAACTAAAAAGGACACCAATTCTTAATACGAATTACAAAAAAAAAAAAATATATTTTTTTTAATAGATTCCGACATATTCAGAGCAGTTATTACTGTCAAGGATAGAGGAAGTTCTATGTAAATTTAAAAACAAATTAGAAATTAAAAGCAGGTTAATTATCAGTTATACCACACAAAGAACAGAAAAAGGCCATGAACCATTCGACCCTGACTATTTCACGTCTCAAGAATTTTTTTTAGTTTTTTTTTTTTTTTTGTTATCAGTTTCGAAAACTCCTGGGAATACACATAAGATACATCTTCTTTTCTACAAGCTTAACAAAAAAAAAAAACACACTAAAACAGACACTACATTTCCTTGACTTATCTTCTATCATGATGAAGTTCAAAAACAAAACATTAATCAAATTCACACGAAAAATTTCCCTAGAGAATTTTTACTTTAAAAGGTTTTGTAACGCTTTAACATAACAAATACAAATAAAAATACGTGGTTGTTTTATAGTCCTGATAAATTAAGTTAATCCATATTGCTATAAACAGGTTTTCATTAAAGTTTTAAATTATTTTAACCTGCTTAAGGAACCGAATTTCGGAAAAAATTACACAACTTTAAATAATGAACTATGGACAACAGCAAGATTCCAAGATGAAAATAAAAATGAATAAGTATTGTTTAAAAAAAAAATTGGAAAATTTTGAATACAGTTTTTCAAAGAAAAATAAAGTATCCTTCAGGGAGGCCAACAGAAAGCGTATAACTTTTATGAGCAATAATCTTCTTTTATGACGGCGGTTCCTCAATATATTTTTCAAGGGCATAAAATTTTCATAGACCGACATAAAAAAAGAAAAGAATATATAGATCTTTAAGAAAACTAACTAACAATAAAGAAATTTGTAAATGTTCTATGTGAAGTTTTATGCATTTATATTAATCTATTAGATAATAAATTAATATTTAAGCAGCCCTTAATGGGATTAGAAAGAACTAAAGAATTAAATTATTATAAAGTTGAGTGTTCGGTACGGTAAAAATGTTATGTATAAAATAATATATTAATTTTATTTATCTAAAATGGTTTACAAAATTAAAAATCCTTTTTTATATTTAACACAATGGAAAACAAAAACTTCATATCTTAAAGAATACAAATCTTAATAGAGTTAATTTTTTTACTGTATATATTTCTTTTTTTTTATGTTGTCTCTTAGTTGCAAGATATATGCATCATATTGTAATTAGACCTAACACCTTTCAGTTTAATACAAAAATATGACAAGATTTTTTGAAATCTATGGGGATGAATTCGATCCCATAACTCGTTTGTTTTAAACAATTCTATTTACTAAATATCATCATCAAAAGTAACAAAAGGTTTTCTAAACGACCATTTCCAAGCCGTCTAAAAAAAATGATAGGCTTCTTCAAACAGACATTTGACACAGTCTGAATCGCAGAAAGTGAAAATCTAAAAGCAGTTTTCTGACAAGGTATACGAGACAAGACATCAGAGAAAACGACATTATGGAAGAAAAGCACAGAGCGAAACCTCCGAGAGAAAGCAAACGCTAGCTTTAAGCCACTACCAACAGACAGAGTTTGATGTTTATATAGAAAAATAATTTAAATAAAAAAGTAACAAACGTGTTTAATAGAACTATAAATAAAACTGTATTTAAGTGGATAAATGAACAAAATACACAATAAAAATAAATAAGGACTTAAATGTGCGGTCAGAAATGAAATACTTGCTCTTGCCGCAAAAATTTACTGAGTATTATATTTTTTTTATTTTACGTAAAACATATTAGTAAAATTGTACGATTGTATTGAACTTAATTCAGCCAAAAAAATTATATAAATCTTGATGTATTAAACTTGATAGGAAAAAAAGTTTATTTTAGAACTGGGTTTAATAATATATTTGAAAACGAAGAAACTTATGTCTGGTCAAAAGAAAAAAAAAATAATTTTTTAAATATAATAAATTCTTAATATTAAAACAAATGCTTACAGTTAAAAACTATAACTCCTCGATGAGTTAAATAATAAATAACTATTTATAATCATGAAACATTAAGGTATTTTAATTTAATTCAATATAGAAATTAAAAGTAAGTAAGTTCATAAACTATTAAAGGACAAAAATAAATTTAGTTAAAAATAAATAAATTGATAATTAAGAAATACTTGAACAGAACTCTACAAATATGCCGAGATCTTAAAATAAATTTACTTTGAATTCCTAAGAAACATCCTTAAACTATGTTGTAATATTAATCCAACAGTAAATCATTGAAAATCGACATGTATTTATCTTGTAAATAAAAATAATATATACAATCATTAATTTAAGAGATAAGAAAATAAAATTACCTGGAAAACATAACAGTTTTGTCTTTCCACTGAATAATATCCGAAAATGACTCACCTAAAAAAAAAAAAAAATTATAAATGAGTGAATAGTTTTTATGGTTTTAAAATATTTAGTTATGCTATAGAAATTTACTAATTATACATTTGAAATAAAATTAACTGAAAAAGAATAGTCTATTAATATACAAAATATTTTAATTTTTGATCAATTGAGCTTAAAGTACTAATAATATCCGATGCTAATAAATAAATGTTCAAATCATAATAATCGATTATATATATATATATACTATATATATATATATATATATATATATAAATTAATCCCCTTTTCCCTCGGTCATCGCATCATGCGTGAACGGATAGATCGATATAGATATAAAAGAGAAAATTTTGGTAGTTACTTCCTTCGTTTTTTTGCTTTTTCTAGGGCTACAATAATCTCTCTATCTAATATATATATATTATATAATTATAAATAATATATATATATATATATAAATGAATCATCTTTTCCCTTGGTGATCGCATCACGCATGAACCGCTTGACCGGTTTCGCTAAGACATAGTTAAGACAGGATTTCGTCTGTCGGGACAGCTATTAATTAATTAATCTTTATTTAACTTAAGCTAATTTCAACAAAAGAGCTATTTTTTCTGGCTATGAAAAAATAAATAGATATTTTAAAAACATTTCACCAGGAAAAGACGAGGTAATTTTTTAACTTAACAGGAAATTCTTCTACAAAAAGAGAATCTGTACATTTTTTTTCCCTTCTTTATTATATCCTTTATTATGATGGACATCTTTTATTTAGGTTTTTCGGTATTTTGCCTGCATTATTTTTCTCATACAACCCTCAGAAACTTTTGAATAATATATTAATGTAAGCTAATTTTAATCAATCATGAATGAATCAACTTGCCATTTTTTATAATTTATTTTGTTATAATGAGAAATGTGAAACCAGAAAGACAAAGATAAGAGTTGACCATGACAGACTCCTTCTACAGGAGTCAGCAGCAGAACAAAGTGCTATCAGATGTCAGTTGCTGAGCGGGCAGCTGTTGGATACAGAATGCATACCATACCATCTGTACTCCTACATCGTACCATGCCATACCAACTGGATGTCAAGTGCCATTAGGATCGGGCATACGTTGCCTAGTGCTGATTAAGTCAAACAAACAGCACGAGCTTTAGATTACACGTATCAGACACACTTCGAGAACGCCACGTGTTAAGAATATGGTACCCTTAACCTTCAAACAACATTTCCTAAGTTCTATTACGTTCTTCAAACATTAATTACAAGATAAAATAACAAAACAAAAAAATAATCCTGTAAGTGTTAAAAAAGATCAGGTGCACTCATGCCAAATCTTCCACTAATACTTCTAAAGGAAATATATTTTATGTAAATGATATAAATTTAAATGAAAACATATTGAGTTTTAATTGAAACATTTCTTTTAAATTGATAAACTATTATAATAATATTCAATAATGATTACTTAAATTTATATTAACAATCACTTTGCTTACTTTGATTTTCGCCGCTCTCTAGTTATTTTTTTTTCTTCTTTGTTTGATTATCATATTATTTCATAGTATATATTTATAAAGTTCCTATTTATAATTTTTTTTAGGAATTCGGAGTGCTACAATTGAGTAGTTACACGACACAATATTTGTCTTTTTGCATATTATCTTCATATTTTATGAAACAGTGTTGAAAATTTCAATAAATAAATAAAACAAAAATTAGTATCAATAACTATTAGAGATGTATCATCTGTAGTGTAGTGAAAAGCATAACAGCTTTCTATATCCAAGTTCATGGGATTATACCCAACAGATGGCTCTAGGATTTTGGAAAATGGAATATAAAATCATTAGTTATTGTGTTTTTTTTTTATTAATTCAACAACATTTTAAGTTGTTGTGGCTAATCTGACGATCCTAAAGTGGGAGTCCTAACTTTTGCCTATCCAGGGTTAATTAGAATAGGCATCTTTAACGAGTACCTGGCATCGCACAGCCTAGGAGCCATTATTTTATGTTTCTTCAAAGGACGGCATAACTAAGAAGTTTTTACTCCCATTACAAAATCCTCGGGGCCACCTACCAGGTTTGAACCAGCGACCCTGGGCACAAGACTACAATGAACGCTACAAATTATAGGTTATGCCGTCCTTAGGAGAAGACTTATAATGGAGTTGCGTTATCAGGTACTCGCTAAAGATCCCTATTCTAATTAAACCTGGATAGGCAAAATAGCATATTCCAATTAACCACATTAATATAAGTTAACTTTAAAAGAATAAAATAACGAACAAACAATAAGAGATAGTAAATTATTTAAAATAAACAGAAATAAAGAAACTTTAAAGGAAGAAATTATTGAATAGAAGGCATTTAAGCTTTTATTTTAAAATTAGGATAAATCAATTGATAATAAATTGAATAAATGAGTTGAAACAGAAACATTAGAGTCCTTTAAAAAAAAAAAAAAATGAAGACATTTCAATTAAAAAATATTTAAAGTATTGTATAAATTGGCACCTAACCGTAAGTCGATTTTGATAAAATGTCCATATAACATAACGGACATGACCTATTTTAAAAATGTAACTTTAATTGTATACAATTTTCTGTTTTTAGCTAGATTTACCACAAAAACAAATGCACAGACCATTTTTTGAGACTTATTTATTTGGTCTCAGGGAACCACAAACGTGTATTTCCGTTAAAAGCTTTAATTCGAAGAATATAATTTTTTAGGATAATATTTATTTCATTAAAGGTACGAAAACGTAAAAGGATAAATAAATTGTAAAAAGTTGGATTCTGTAAGTTTTTATGATAAGTCCCCATTTTCAAATTCTTCAATTAAACCAAGAGACAACGATAAAAGTAAGGTTTAATATCGAGACAAAGTTACAATAATATTTTATAAACATAAAGAGAAATGCAATGTGAATTTTCATAAAATTTACACAAATAAACGGAAAAACCAAATTTATAACTAAAAATAATTTATCCATTCTACTCAAGGAATATTAAGGCTGCTAACATGAGAAACATAAAACCTCCCACACTCGAATTATCCCCTACGACCGACAAGAATGTTTATTAATATTCCCTTTCCGAGGGAATGCATGTCTCTTGTTTTCCATTGTTTGCAAATTTTCAAAGGAAACTAAGGGGAATGGAAAAAAAAAAGTTAAATCAGACAGATTCATGTCTTAAAACACTATGAAAAATTCTCAAGTTCATCTGTGAATAAAAACGTAGATAGGTGATAAAATGAAACAAAAGAAACAAAGACCATTTATTCCAATGTTATAGTTAAAACATTGCCATATTTATTCATACAGAGGATCGCTTATTCCATTTATTCAATATGTTAATAGATTTTCGCAACAGAGGCAAAAATGCATACCATCTTTAATTTGTATGTTAAAATAAAACATTAAAAATCATTTTGACAGACAGATAAGCACGAAAAGTGTATACAAAAGTGATGTAGTAAAAAAAAAAACAAAAAAAAAAAAACAATATCCTAAGAATCTGATATGGCCGAAATTACTAGGTTTCACTTTATAGAGTTTTGGTTAACCAATACATTTATGCCAATTTAAAAGTTTTAGTTCCGGTATTAATGTAGACTTTTAAGGTTTAATAACATTTTAATTCGTGAACTTATGTATAAAAATTTAATTTTAATAAAGTGAAGATCCTTATTTTTAAGGCAATATCAATAAAAATCTACTAAAATGACTAAATATTAAGATAGCTTTAAATATAACTACATAACAATGCGCCTATATTGCATAACAGAAATGATAACCTAGATCTGTAGGCATTTCGTATTTGATAAGATAACATTCACGATGAAAACCATTCCGAATGAAAGATAATAGTTCAAAATAAAACGAGCAAACCAAAATTAAATATTTACTTTCACTAACAACTAACATTTACAATCGGATTGGAGGCAAAAATAGAAACGAAAGTTTTCGACAACATATATAATTAAAAATAGTGTGAGCAATGATAACGATCTGATATCACAAGAATTAAAGAAAATGTGGTGGAGTTAGCTGACAATTAGCGACCAAGAAAAAGCATCAATAGGGAACAAAAGCAATAACTACACAAATCACTATCAGGTTGAAAAAATCAGATAAACACAATGTGAATTAGTTCCATTTGTGAATAAATTTTTCTACTTCTTAAAAACAACATAATTTTTGGTTTAAGATGTAAATTCTTAAATATTCTTATATGAGAAAATTTTTTATTCGCTTAAAACCATTTAAAAGCCGATAACAATTAAAAATAGAGATCATCTGTGGTCCAGAGGCTCCACAGAGGGTCCGTAGACCAAGGGATCAAAACCGGCAGAACTTTTTATATGTAGTGAAAGATCTTTGGTTATTTCGTCCTTCTGAGGTGACGTTAAATGGTGGCCCAAAGCCAATACGGTTGAAGGTTAAAGATCCTTTCCAAGTTAAACGGGTAATGGCAAACATTTAGGACTCCTATTGCTGCATCGTCTAATTAGAAACTGTAGTATAAAAGTGTATAAGTATAAACAATTAAACATGTTACTATGTGAACCTGCAGACACAACTTGTATATGGAATCCAATATCGTTAAAAATGTTAATTATACAATCAGTATCTTTGCTGATAATGGCTACATTAAGATACTTTGGCTTTCATGTGGCTCAAAATTTGGTAATTTTTCAAAATAAATAATTATAATTTTAAAAGAAGTTCATATTTTTTGAGCTATTCGAAAAAAAAAATAATATGTTTTAGAAATATTTATTTAATTTAACCACTTAGAAAAATAAGTTTTCCGAACCTAGCCTCATTTCAAATTTACCCTGTAAAAAAAACAAACAAAAAAAACATTAAACATTTCTGGTTTAAATACGCCATTTTTGGGATACTGCGATAACCAAAAAATGTGAGTGAAATGGTACTTTTTTTTTAGAAATATAAAAGGTGATTATATTTATAATTGAATAGATATATAAAATATTTAGTATCAATCAACAACTAAGTTATTCAAACGAGTTCAACACACGAGTTAAAGGACATTGAACGCCCTAAGTAGCCGTGTGAACTGTCACTATGGCATAAAGGTATGAATTTTAAAAGCTAGCGGGAAAAATTAGCATAGTGTTCGGCAAAGAGACTGCTAATGATGCTAAAATATGTAGACACATTCAGCAGAGGACCATACTGGAGCTAGTTCGATTCTCAATCCTTTTCAATAAAACTCATTCATCAATAAACATATTTAAAAATTGAATTAAGTAAGAAAAATGTTCTAACTAATTTATATTTATACATAATCGCGGCATCTTACATTAGGGGTACTCACTACGTTTGTTATAGCACATTTTGTGTGCTATTTTGTTAAACCCGCCGAGCACCGTACTGTAGTTTTAGCAAAATACCACAAAAAATGTGCTATAGCAAACGTAGTGAGTACCCCTACTATGAAAAAATTTAAAACCGTACATTCATCGTACTCATTTTATAATAAACTATTAGTGAGTAAGGAGAAAATCTTTTCTAACATATGGAAATGGGTAATACTTTCACAATCATTTCTTGATTTTGTGATAACTTATGAACGGAAATTAAGAGTATTAAATTAAAAATAAAATAATTAATTATGATTAATTACTTGATTCGTCGTAATTAATGAGAATCACAAGATTTCATCGCTAATGCAATAAAAATCATGGCAAAGGAGCTATAATTAGCTTTTTAATAAATTTTAACAAGTTCAATGATGTGAAATGTTTTATTCCAATCTAAAATTAGGGTTTTTAATAGTAATTATTTTATAATAACTATATTTACACTTAGTTAAGGATACTGCCGACGATAGAGCTTGATAATTAAAATAGAAGAACAAATCGAAACGTTAAAATGTATTTGAGAAAATGAATTTATTTTAAAAGCAAATTATTTGAAATATATGAACTATTAAAAAATATAAACTAATTCTAATCGAACTATCATTTTTTTTTTTTTTTTTTTGTAATGTTTATTTGATCATTCATTGAACGTAACAACGTTATGCTACTGTGGCTAATCGGACGATGCTACAGTGGGAGTCGTGAATTTTGTCTGTTCAGGTTTAATTATGATAGAGATCTTTAACATGTACCTGACATCGCACAAGGTCGGGACCACCTTTTTACGTCCCCTCCGAAGGACGGCATAACTAAGGATTTTTTACTCCCATTTAAAAAAAACAAACATATAATTTAGTCTTATTTAATTATTAAATCCTCTTCATTCCTAAGTCATAGTTAAATTATTTATTAAAGAGTTAAATACAAATTTCTTGATACAAGTAAGAAAAAGACATATAGTTGGATATACAGTAATCGCAAAACTTAAATGTTGTGCGGGTTCAGAGAGACGTACTTCAGACAGTTACCTACGTAAGTACCTACTCAAACTTTAGATTAGATAATATTAATATATACGTATATATCTGCTATAAATCGAGGTAGCGGGAATCAAAAGTAAGCCGGCCAATAGGATCGTTTACCTGGGCATCACCTTTGACAGGCACCTCAAATTGTCTAATCACTGCCTCAAAAACATTAGCTGGGCTAGGACCAAGTCCTATCGACTAAATCATTTACTAACGTCGCCGAATCTATCCCTCCGCCTGAAAATATTAATATATAAATCATTAATTAGACCGGCCCTCCTATACGGAGCACCGATGCTAACTAATATATCACCAACCATAGCAAAAAAGCTCCAGCAGTTTCAAAATGGAGTACTGAGACGAATAGTGAGGCATACTTCTCTACAGAGGACGAAGACAGACCATATACACGACACCTTCGAACTTCCGATCGTGACAGAGTTCATCTCCCGGAGTCAAATTCTTTGATAGTCTCCGGTACTGCACGAACCCACTGTTAAACACACTGACTCCGACAGGACGGCCACAGCGCTGGCAAGACTATGTACGGACCCTCAGACTAGACTGAGAAACCATAACTTGACTGACTCAGAAAGACTAGTGAGCCCCATCACTAGACGTGACTCCCATTCGCTCCCATATACCGAAAATGTTTGTATCCTCTGTTCCCTCTTATAATGCATGTAATGCAGAAAAAGAGATCCCATATTCCTTCCTCTATTTCCGATTTCCAACCCCCAACTCCCATGGGGCTTAGAAAGAAAAAGAAAAAAAAAAAAAAAAATCTTTCATAAAATTAATACAATACTATATACTTCAATTCAAGAAAGCTTAAAGTTAGTAACTTAAAAATTCGTAATAGGATGTTCATTGCACTTAAAATGCAACCATATTGTAAAAGGCGTACAAATTAATTTTTTTTTTTTTAACCACATAGATTGAAATGACATTACGCTAAATGTTAAATATTTTGAGTTTAATTTATTTCTTCTTATTTTTTTTTACTTAATGCATATTTTTAATTATTTTAAAATAAACCAGTTACTAATCTGTGACCCAGAGAGAACGGATATGAAAGATGCTACATTTATTGCGCTGTAAACTAAGTTCGTAGCGTCTTTGAATATTTCAATTTATTGTAATTCTATGTTTCTCAATTTAATTTTATGTTTTTCGATTTAATTCTATGTTTATAAAATCACGTTTCTAGCTCAATAATGTTTACATATTCTAAAAAAGGATTAGTTAAGGTGCTTTTATAGATCAGTTTCAACCGAGATTCGTTATCATCAAGTGGTATTTTGCTACCTCAAAATCATTATTTATTTATTTATTACAAAACAAAAAATTTGACATAAAATTTAATTTGCCATCTGCATTTCCTTTGCAATAAGCAAATTTGTGGACTGCTGAAGCAGCGGCTCGTCGCATCAGAGTTCGTTAAGTGATCAGCATATCTCTTGGCCACCGCCTGCGTAGTCGTCGGGGTGGGCTGTAAGGATTCGTAGAGCATTTTAATGTTTCTGTAAGAGGGTTGGTTTTGTATGTTAGTCTTTGGTGGAAGTTATTGTATTGTTCTGTAGCAGTGGCTGAAATAGTCGGAATGTTTAAGTCGTTATGTATAACGTCATTTGTTACGTAGAACGGTGCGTCCACTATTGCGCAGCACTTTCGACTAAAAAGACTGTATTCTTTGGATACTTGTTGGTTTAGCAGAGCCCCACAGTTCTATCTCGTATGTCCAGATTGGTTTTAGCAAAACTTTGTAAAGAGTTAGTTTGTTGGTTAATGATAATTTAGAGCGTATGTCAAGTAATCTAGATAAAAGACCGTATCGTCTGTTGAGTTCTTAGCGTTTTTGTCGAATGTGGGTACTCCAGGTCAGTCTTTTGTCCAAGTGAATACCTAAATATCGAATTTCGTCGGAAGGCGGAATAGGAATATTATTGAAGTTAATGGGAGGAGAAGGTTTTTGGTTCAGGGTGAACACTACATGAGCACTCTTGGACTCGTTCATCTTTATTTTCCACCTAGAAGCCCAAGCAGAAATTTCATCAAGGTGGTTTTGGAGGTATATTGCCGCTTGAAGAGGATCCTTATCTGAACAAAGAACAGCTGTATCATCAGCAAAAGTAGCCAAAAGAGTCCCATTGTGCTGGGGAAGATCTGACATGTAAATGTTAAACAATATTGGTCCTAAAACACTGCCCTGAGGTACACCTGCCTTAATTTGCTGAATGTCTGAGAGTTCGGTCCCCACTTTGACAGAAAAATGTCTATCCGAAAGGTATGAAAGGAATATTAAATAGAACGTAGGTGGAAGTAAATCAAAAAGATTCCTTTCGAAAAGGAAAATCCGCTGCACAGAAGATTAAAAAAATTTTCCGTGTATATGGAGATGGTGTCCTAGTAGAAAGAAACGTCCGTAAGTGATTTGCTCGTTTCAGAACTGAAAATTTTGACAAAGAGACGCAAAATTTTGGGTCGTCCATCAACTGTTGATAATGACTATATAATATATAATTGATATAATATACATCATTGATAAAAATATTATTGATTCATATATAATTGGTGACAAATATTGAAGTTTTTATTGAAGTCGCTATGCACTTATTTTATTAGAGTGCTTCCAATGAGGAGCTTCTCTACATGTGTTTCAAACCTTTCTATATATTATTCACATTTACAGGTTGTATTCTATTATGCAGTTGTAAATTCCAATAAACAAATTAAAAGTAAAAAAAAATATATACAATGTTATATATGATATAATATACAATGTTACGTTTTATTGCCATACATCCACGATTTGAAGAAAATTTTATGATATCAAAATTATAAATAGTTGCTATTCTTAAAAGATATAGCTAGATGTGTATATATATCCCAGTTCAGTGAGATCAGAACAAAAACGGCAGTTGAAATAAGAAAGGTAATCGACCTTCGAGGTGTAACCTTTACTTTTGCAAGGTTGACTCGACATGACGTCATTTTCAGGTCTGTGACTCACAACTGTCTATGGTATCTTTTGAGCAGAATGAGTAAGGGATGGATTAACTTAATATCATATTTAATTATAGCATATTTATTAAATTATATGTTAACGTAATATTGGAGTTATACGGATGAATGATTTGCGCTTTACATTAGAGAATACTTAATCAAACATAATAGATCTGGTATTTTAAAAGTTGAAAATATTATATGAACGTGATCATGTAGCAATATTATTATTGTCCATTGTAACAAATTGTAATATATACGAATAAATAAATTTATAACAAGAAGTTGAAGAAAAACAAAAAAAAACGACTTTAAGGTTACATCGTTAAAACTTAAAATAGCAAACATCACATGAACTAAAAGACTGAATCATTTTAAAGTTTAATGTACACTTTTTTAGGCAAAATTAATATTTTGAGAGCCTAAAAGACATTAAAAATGTATTTATATATTTGTTTATGACGCCTCTAGCCCTGTGGGTCATTGGCGTTTACATTTACATTTTATACTCTATTGTAGTAGTAGTATAAACTTCTTTTCAAATATTTGAAGAGGATAATGACTTCGTTTTCGTCATATTTAAGTATGTCTTCTAGTGCTAAGTCTTTTAGTAAGTACATCCACTAAAAAGTTCAATTCTCAATATACTGAAAATCGGACTATCAAATATTATATGTTTCACTGTCTTTATTGTATTATATCAGGTTATTAACTAATTATTTACGTCATAAATAATTATTTAAAAAACACTGCAAATTATCACACAATGGTTTATCATTAAAACCAACAAATAATGCAAAGAAAAATGGCCTATCAACACTGCATTTCAAAATGCTATACATTTGCTATTTTTGTACCGATTTCAATGAATCTTTTTTTTGTTTAGTAGAAAATTTAAGGTATTTATTAATTCGTACGTAGGAAAAAACTTTTTTTTGTATTTGTTATTTGGGTTCTTCGTATCTTGAAATATAAGCCCTCACATTTTGAGTATTTTTTCCCGTCGATTACAAAGGTTTATTATTGAAAATAATAAACCAAAATAATCTATACTAAATATATAATAATAATAATTATAATACTGTAACTAAAAAATATTGCAGTCATTAAAAATTATTGTATTATTTAATAATCCTTCTTAATGCATCTCAAATTTTATTTTTAATTTTTTTTTAATTGGAGCCCTAAGGTGATTAATAACTATAATGATTATAAAGACCAAGGGAGGAGATTTTATTTTAAATATATAAATAAATTTGAGCTTAACAATACTTAGAAAACAAAATACTTTAAGAAAAATTAAAAACTATTAACTGATAAAAACAAATAAGTAATAATGCTACAATTAAATAAGCTAATATTTAATTTTTTTTTTTTTTTCCCAACAGCTGAGATTTTTATCAAATTTACTCAAATTTACAATTAAATAAATAGTTAACATACCCATAAAAGTATATTAATAATTAAAAAAATAAATAATAAATCTGTAGTTCTAAAAATAAAACAGCAAGCCTTCGGGCCAGAAAAAGAATTAGAACTGTCACTTTTATATGTATAATATTTGATTAAAAAATAGACAGAAATAAATAAAAATTTAATTTTACTTTAAAAAAAATAAATAGGTAATATAGTATAAGTAATAAATAAAACTGTATAATACAACTATCATATATTCATTTCGTTTTGCCAGTTACATAGTTATGTTCTTTCATAAATTTAATATACTCATTGTTTGAGCCTGGACATTATAATTTTTTTTTTTTTTTTACCTGTATATATTTTGTTTATAATTTAAAAATCAAATTAAATTAAAAATAGTTTTTTTGTTAGTTTATATGTTATATTTACGTCTTTTAGTGTTTATATTCAAGTGTAGTTAGGGATTAGACAGATAACAGTGCCCCCTTGCCCTCAAGACAGTACCGATCGCACCAGTAAGCAGAGAGCACGCTTCTTTCGTTAGGCCTTCAAACCATCTTCGATCAGGACTTCGTCTCATCTTTTTGAAGATAACCAACCGTACTTCCAGAATCGCCTACCCGTCGTGCGGAACATAATCAACCGACCTTCCAGTGGATCACAATCGCCTACCTATCGTGCAGAGCCAAACAATTTATGGACAGATAACTATCCTATATATATATTTTCTCTCATTATATTTATTTTTTTACATTTTTTTTTTGTACCATTCTTAGTAGTATCAACATACTAACCAAATTTTAGAACTTATTTTTTTTTACAGTTAGGTTAATAGAAGATTTTTTTATTTTTTATAAATCAAATGGTTTTTATTTATAATTTTTGTAAATTTTCCTCATATTTTTTATTAAACTTTATTTATTTTGTGTACTTTCAATTTTATCTTTTTATTTAATATTACCTTTTTTTTATTTTAATGATTAAGTACTCAAGACCGGCCCTTTTCGATACGGCATCGAGTCTACGTTAGCCCAGTCTTTTATTTCGTTTTAATGTCACTCATCCCAACACTCATATATGATATTTACTTGATTCTCATTTTTGATGAATCATGTATTTGTAGCTCAGAAGAATTCCAACAAAAGTCATTTATAATCATTTGTATACTGTTTTGGATTTAATTCTAACCGCTTACCTAATCATCTTATATCACATAAATGACTACGGAATAATATGCAATATGTACTATTAAAAAAAAATATATATTAATTTTTGGATTTAAAAAAAATCTGTAATAGATAAAAAATGAATTAAGCACCTCACGAGTTTCTTTACTTCCTTAATGCAGTCGAGGAAGTAAAAACGCTAAGTCGAAAATGACTACGGAAATTAATTTGTAATTTTCGCAAGAGAACCCATCAGGGAAATATAACTGATCAGAGTTAAAAACTTACCAATACGTAGTCGGTTACCTAATATAATAGCCTTATTCAATCAAACGTTAATGTACCTTTAAGCTTACAATGGATGAAAGCGTAACCACAACTTTTTTTTATAAGTTTGTATATCAAATCGGATAATGCTTTGTAATTTTATCAAGAAAAAATGTAACATTAAACATAGTATGTTTTTTCTTAAATGTTATTCAAGAAACAAGCATGATGGATATATATTATGATAAAAATAAATGATATGAAAACGAACTGATTAATTTATGGCATAATTTCACTGCCACTGATTAAATAAGATAACGATTACGGAGAAATATGAATAATGCAAGTATCATTCTTGATAAGAAACACTTTTAGGATTCAGAGAAAAAATAAATAGCTCCTTTAAAAAATTATTGATGCTAAAATATATCCCGAGCTTCAGACGATACGTTTATAGAAATACATTTATACCCATTGACATGAACCCGCTCAGAATCACAGAACATGGAATAATTTATTTTATCTCCTGTGCTCAGAAACGACAGGGAACAATTAATTAAAAGAAAACCTACAGAAGTAATTTATTGATCAGGTCCTCAATTCACTAATCAAGGAATAAAAAGAAAAACTAAATTTATCTGAATTCCTTTACAAGAAAACGTCGCATTACTTATATTTAAGTTTAAATAAGGTTTCCATTAAAGTATTTAATTTCCATGAGAAAAAACCAAAACAAAGAGATCAGTATCTACAAAAATTACTTAATTTTCCAAGGTTAGTACAATAACTCTGTATCACCATTGATGAATTTATAATTAAGATAAAAGTTTTCAATTTAACTTTAACTAATTTAACTATTCAGCTTATTAGCGCTTCACTATCATTCTATCAGCTATTACACACCATATTCTTATTCCCAAAAAAAATTATCCTTTTTTGTATAGATATCTAAATATGATGTAATTATTGACCGTGAGATTACTGGAAGGAATTAGTCTGGTGGACGTCATTAAATGAAACAACTAAATAGTTTCAACTATTTATTGTTTGCCAACGGTAGAATGGAAAATACTACTCAATCATTGAGTACTATTTCCATCTACCTTCCTACGTATTTCATCCTACCTACCCCCATCTACCAAACATACTAGTTTCCATTCTCCCACCATCCCTGATGATGACCCACAAGGGTCGAAACGTGGCAAACAATAAATTTGAACTATTTATTGTTTCATTATGACGCCACCGGATATCTCAGTGTATCTAAATAATTTTAATTTACTTCACTCTGGTGAAATTAAAACAAGACGAACGACAATCATACAACTTTGTCTTACAGACAAACACAGATTATCTAATTAATGCATAAGTTAGTTATATTTATACTTTTATACTATCATGGACGAGAGATGGTCAGTTATTTGAAAAAATAAATTTAAACTTCGTCACTTTCCTAACGATAAATCTAACAAGATAAGTTTATTATACCTAGATATAACGAATCAAACTAAAATAGTTTTATAGCAATATAAACTCTTTACAGTCGTATTCGAGAAAATGATTAAAACTGATGATTAAGAGACACTTTCGGTTGATAGATTTTTTGAAAATTAGCTGTAACATCTGAGGCATCGGGGGTTTAACTGTTTCGGAGTAGCTAACATAGCAGTATTTCATGTTCAAACCCAGCAGATGGCCATAAGATCTTTTAAATGAAGTAAACATTCTTAATTATTCCGTACTTAGCATGGAACAAAAAACAAATGATCTTTATACTCAAGTTACAAATTATACCTAATAAATCAATTCCACCATAACTCGGTTATTATTGAAGATAGAGAAAAATATATATAGATCTTTAGAATCAGTAAAGCGCGATAAACCAAAATAACAAAAATAAAGAAAAAGGAAAGAAAAAAAAATCTTGCCTATACATAGGAATATCTGTTTTTCCTAATAGTAAATAAATAAATACCAAATTTTGTGCTCTTAGTGATTTTTAAAGGGAATTACATAATGAAAAAAGAATCACTGCAATTAGTTCAGAACTAGCAGAGATATAGCGTTTCGAACTTAGCAGGGCTGGTATACCATTTTCCTTTGAACTATTTAACGGGTTTCCATATAAGTTAATTGCCTGTTAACATCTTTATAAAAAGCTATACCCTAATATAGTTATTTGGAAATTAATAAACAATTGTATAATAATTTGCAGCGTTTTTGAGTTATGCTTACCACATAGATACTAAATCGGACCAATTCGCAAAGCATGCCTATGGACTTCAAATGTGCATTTCCGAAGATAGTTGTAATTTAATAAATCCTACCAGAAAAATACATTACGTTAAAATATTTATCATATATTTAGATCAGTGAAAAAAAAAGAAGAATATATTTATTAATTTATAAAGAAATTTTTTGTAATTCGTTTTTCTTCTCATTTTCACACATTTCAGCAAATATAATAAACACAGACTAACCTTAAGATAGAAATCCAAGAGCATCCAGGAACACTGTGTGAAAACTTCCTGATAAAGCAGAATACAAAGCAGTAACTAGCTCCAGAACAACACTAACGCACACATGGCACGGACTGACTACTCATCCGACGGAAGAGATAAGAATGAACGGGCAGGGCGGGTTCCGAGACGTGACGATTTGCAGGGCTTTACTATTACTCAGCCGACTATATCTGAACGAACTATGACGCCGAAGGTTGCGTCACTGAAGACTGAAGGGTAACAGGTAGTGCAGCTCCAGACTGGAGTACGGCTGGAACCTAGATATGACCATTGTCTTAGGCACTTCAGAACAGGAGGGATAAGGCATACATTTATTATTTTTTATAAAATCTTTAGCTTTCAAACGGTATACATCTATCTATCTATCTATATTACTGTTTTTATATTCAAAAACTCAAAAAAAGTATACAAAAAAATGTTGCTCTTTTCACCTTTAGTTGTACATCGAATTCGTTCAACTTATATATTTAGAAGTTTTTTTTATCAAAGCTAACCACAAAAAAATAGTTAAATTGTAATACTCAGTAAAATTGCTATATTGGAGAGAAAGGGATACTGGAATAGTATAAGAAATATTTAACGAAAGATTGATCGCCGTCATGATGCATCCATAGGAGAAACCTAACTACATAGGTGTTTAATGATGCTTATAAAATATATATATATATATATATATATATATATATATATATATATATATATAATGTATACGTATATAAACCTATACCTCTACAACCCATAAAGGCTCTTGGGGTACATACAGAGATTCCACTGTATCAAGGACAACGGCTGTGCAATGAGGTAACTAGGCTGAAATCACATTCACGTTTTCCTGCAACAGTCTGGGTTTGACCAGGAGGGTCTCCATACTCTAGGGTCGTCCCCGGCCAAATTAACAGAATAAATATTGTTCTTTCACAGCCGGGATTCAAACCAAGGACCTGGAGAACTGTAGACTAGTGCTCTATCCACTAGACCACGCCGCTCCCTGCTTTATGCTAATACGCGACTTAATAGAATGATCCATTAATAACTAAATATTATTATCATGAAAAAACTGTTTTTATTCTGTTTTTTTTTATTTATTTAACATCACTTTATGCTACTGTGGCTAACCGAACGATGCTAAAGTGGGAGTCTTAAATTTTTCTTATCCAGGTTTTTTTTTTAGGATAGTGATCTTTAACAGTGAGTACCTGACATCGGACCGGACTACCATTTTACGCCCCTTTTGAATTAAATTCATTGAAATAACCTAGGGTCACCTACCAGGTTTAAACCCGCGACCGTAAGCATAGACTTTTAAATATATCTAAAGCAATAGAATAGAAAATAATTTTAATTCTCTGACAAGGTCCCTCACTCAAGAACAACTGATATATACCATTAAGATATAAATGTGCCAAGCCAAAAGACCAAAGAATCATAATTGATCATAACCCCAGTAGCATAAAAGTGATGCTGAATGAACAAACAACATATTTCGTATATGATAATTTTATTACTGACTATAAAAACTTCATTATTATTCTAATTTTAGAAAATAAGTTATTTTGTATAAAAGATTTCAAGGTTAATATTCACTTATTCATCATAAATCAACACATGTTTTCATTTAATTGTGCATTTCACATTCATATTAATATATTTTTTTTTACTACCTTCTTTATGTCTAATTTATATTATTTATCTGATAAACATGCCATTAGATTGCACATTATACTTATAATAATGAAATATCAACGACTTGCAATCAGAACCAAAGCGTTCACAGAAAAACAATAGAAGAATCACTAAAGGTAACTGGTGAGACGGGATCTCACGATAATCAGGTAATGAATGATTTCTAGATAACGAGGTATGAGCAATGGGGCTATGAAATTTCAAATATTTTTTGCAATCTAACTCTTTATGAAATTAAATAAACTTTTTTTTCCCTTCAATACTATGTTTAAAAACTGCATTTTTTCCAATCTCACTATGCTTTAATTTTTAGTCTTGATATATATGTAGGTAATACATTTTGTTTTCTGAATAGTACTAACTTTATTTATGATGGAATTTGATAGTTTAGAATGAAATATGTTCTATCAGGAAAGATACATAAATTATAACATTTTTATTTTATTTTATTGAAATTCACAACTGTATATTATAATAAAACAAGCAAATAGACTGAAGGAAGGTCTCGAGACCATCTTCTTTTCAGACGCCTCGGCGAATATAACAATATAAATTATCTATAATCATCACTTAAGTTTATGCCGCTTTTAACTTTAAACATACGTTTTACTTTACAGCTTAGTATATAAGATACCAACCGTTCAAAATCTTTGGCTTTCCAGCGGTGTATTATACACCTACATTGCTATTCTTATCTCCTAAAAATTTTGTAATCAGATTCGTTCAACTTGTATATTTAGCTGGGTTTTTTTTTAGTCATTTTAACAAGATTATAAAATCTACAAAATTAAAGATATGTTAGAGAAAGACAATTCAAAATATAATGTCAGACTATTTCAATCAGAACGAAACCAACATGATACTGAAGTCCGTCCATATTTACATCCCGTATAATGAGTTTAATCAAAATCGTTTGAGACGATTTTGAGAATTTCGTGAAATATTCCAAATGCATGGTAAAAAGTAGCTCTTGTGGTAAGCTGATTTTGATGAAAAAGTTGCTGTAACATCCCGGGTATAAATATTAAACAATTTTTTTCTAAAATCTTCCTCTTTCCAACGGTATATTATACGTCTATATAGTAAACAGTAGTTCTTATTATCAAAAAACCAAAAGTTACATAAAAAAAATAGTTTTGCTATTTTATCCTTAATGGTATCCTTAATTTGATGACCAATTATTCATCCAATTTGTATTTATTCGTTCTTCATAAATATCATTAATATGATATGGTTAATTTTGATTTGGGTGTACAAAATTAAAGGTAATGTACAGGAAGAAAATTTAAAATATCTGCATATAATCCCCATTAGACTTCTTCAAACTGAAGGAAACCTACATAATATTAAAGCCTAGTAAATTTTACATCAATATAGCGAATTTGATCGAAATCGTTAGGGCCGTTTTTGATCAAATTTATGGTAGGTCTAAAGTGGTAGTTTCGGCTAGCCAATTTTAATAAAAAAGTTTCTGTAACATTTCAGGCGTGTAGATTCTCCTAAATATAAAATTTCAGTTTCGTACGAATTTTCTTTTATGCGCTAGACCTACCAAACACACACACACACACACACACAGAGAACTTTTTTGGGACTTCGTCATTAGGAGTGAGGTGACCCTAAAACGTGTATTTCCGTCGGAAACTCTAATTCGAAAATTTTCACGATCGCAAAACTTTCCCCTACTATATGTTTCATATATAGGTAAGTGAAAGTAAAAATAAATAGTAAGGAAAAGTATTGGGATCATCGAAATATGTGTGTATAGTAAGTCTATCTTGAAAAAGATTTTATAGAATCGAATTTAATGTTTTAGAACCGTATATGCCTAAGTGTTAACAGCATTTTTTTCCATATATATATATATATATATATATTATATATATATATATATTATATTTATTAACCTTTTTTTCAACTTTAACTTTATCTAATAGTACTTAACTTACTTTTATCAAAGGAGGTAAGTAAATAAGGTGAGTTGCCAAATCCAGATTATTGTTTAATGTCTTCCTATTTTCGAGTAACAGTAATACGACAAAGACCAGAACTGCTCGACAGTGGGCCCTAGATACCCAGAAGATGACTTAGTTCAAAAAAAAAAAAATGCCCAGGTAAGGCATGTTACACCTGTAGAGGTCGCGCCACACTTTCACAGCAGCCGGAAACGTCTGCACCTACCGACCTAGATAGTCCATCAACGCTGGAGGTCTTTCGTCCAAATATATATATATAAAATTATATATATGTTACTTCTATTATATCTTACTTGTATTATGGGGTAGTTGTGATAAGTTTAACTATAGTTACAACTGGAAGAAAAAATACCGAACTAATATAAAAACTTAAAAATATCAAGGTATTCTTTAATAAGGTAATGTTAACAGATGAGTCTACAAGAGAGTTTAGGAGTTGTGTGTGTGTGGTAACCCCCGGACGAAAAATAAAAGTACTGTGATACTGAAATTTCATATTTAAGAAAACTATACGCCCGAGATGTCACAGAATCTTTTTCATCAAAATCAGCTAACCAGGCGAGCCGCTTTATACCATGCAATTTGCACCTTTTTACGATTTACTCAAAAACAGCTCTAACGATTTTGATTAAACTCAATATGTCGATGTAAAATTTGATGGGCTTTAATATGATGTAGGTTTCATTCTGATTGAAATAGTCTGGCAGGGCTTAAATGCCGATATTTTGAATTTTCTTCCTCTAAAGTACCTTTAATTTTGTAGATTTCAAAAATTTTGGAACATCAACTTATTAGCATTGATAAATAACAGGTAAATATGCAAGTTGAGTGAATTCGATAAACTAACTAAACGAGAAAAGTGCAAACATATTTTTTATGCAATTTTTGTTTTTGAATTCAAGAATAGTAATATAGATGTATAATATACCGTAGGATAGCTAAAGATTTTAGAAAAATATTATATTGAGGATGTATAGTCGACTGTAGAAACTATTATAGGTGGAATAGTCAGGAATCAGTAATTTTTTGAAAAGTTTTTTAATTTTGCCACCGTTTCGGTCCAAGCTTGTGAGCCATCATCAGGGCATCACTGAGCCATGTCTAAGCATAAAAACATGACTGATTCCTGACTATTCCACCTAGAATAGAAAAATATTAATTATACGCCATTTTAAAGGTTAATGGAGAGTGATGAAAAGCCGATAACAGTAACTGATTGTTGTTAATAAAAATATAATAGATTATTTAATAAAAACACATGTTTCTATTGAAATTAAAAATAATTAATTAGTTAACAATTAATTTGTATCTTTAAATGTATTTAACAATTCTTAAATTGATTCTAACAACGGAGGTAAGTGAAAGTCATGTGTAGCGCGCGCCAAATTTTTCTACATACGACAGTAAACGAAAACTCGATCAGAGAGAAACAAAATCACATCGGATCGACGATTGACAGACCTCTCGTCTTTTTCTCTTACAGTGTGAATGTTTTATTATTTATTTTGTTTAAACAATTCATGAGAAGAAATTTTTAATATGATTTCACGATAGTAAATTCTCTCCCAATGAATTCGCGGAAGGAGTTCGCAAAGGCACATAAGAGGGCGTGTGAAGTCCCTCCTAACGGTCATTGAAACAAAAAGCTCACCGTTACAATAAAAGCGACAAATCATTCTCGCCATTATTTCTATAACGGAATCATAAAAGAAAATTATTTTCAGTTTTATCCAAGGCTTCTCTTAGGAATATGTAACACTAAATGGCCCAATAGTACTATGTGACAAACATTAGAATAATTATAAATGCAGTCTATTTCTATTTATAGTCTTATAAGAAAGAATGTGAACAGAAATGATCCTGTATAAGTATTATGGCACAATAAAACGTGTCCAGAGATTCCAAAACACTGAGCTCAGAAAAATTACCAAATATTTCAGAATTCATTAACAAACGGCATGTTAAATTTCTAGATCCGTAAAAAAGCTTATCCAACACACATTTCAACACGTTAACTCCACATGAATCTTGGCTCCCATTACAACAAAGGATAAAAATAAACTAGTAAGTTCGTAGTGAGTTAGTTAGTTATAAGTATTTTTTCATTAATACAAAGAATGGGTGAGCCCCATCAGCTCTATTGTTAATATCATTGAACTATGTATTTTTGATGTAAACGACGCTAACATTAATAACATTATATACTTTAAATGTAACATTATTAAAGTACACGACAGTCTAACATAAATAAATTGTATATAAATCAGTTGTTGTGAATCGGGGATAATGAAGAAAAAAAAAAAAAAAAGCATTTCTTAGTTGCGAAATGTTTCGTACTAATAAAAAATTAAGCTAAAAAAAAGTTTATATAACTAAAAACTGAAAACGATAAATAAACCAATGCTACGAGCCAAGCACTTTTGCATAGTAAAAAAATATCAAATCAAATAGATTATTTTATTTTTATCTTTTTACTAGAAAAAAAAATTTAATAATGTTATAACTATTAATGTTTCAATAAAAATTCAAAATATCAAAGGGACATAAGCCTTAGATATTTATTAGCTGATATACTTCAGCTGACATTTTTATTAGCTTATAACTAAAGAATCTATACAGTGTCAGACAGGTAAATTATTAGACATCTCGATCTTAAAATTGTCGTTTAAAATGACAATCGAAGAAAAACTCAAATGGAAGTGTTTTAAAGCTTGAATAAACTTAAAGAATATCCACCAGTTAAAAAAAGTAAATATTCAGAGAAATAAATAAATTAAAATAGTGCTTTGAATTTCCTATAACAGTTCAATTTTTTTTTTTTTTTCATACCCTGATGTTTTATTTTTACACAAAATACAATACAAATATGATATGTACACATACCACAGATATTTGTCCTTCTATTACCCGAAGGTATTCTAAGGAGGATTGCTATATGCGCTGCATGCACTAACATTTCAAGGGCTTCTATGCCTTTATGTATCAATTACAAAATGATACATAAAGGCATAGAAGTGTAACAGTTCAAAAACAAGTATGTCTTTATTTTAAGTTAGGTAGAAAAATATTGATTTAAAAGTATGTTCTATTAATGCGTTCCTACCTTACTGGCAGAACCTTTCAGGTTAACCATAACTTTTCCTACTCATCCATATTTTCCCAATCTGCTGGAGTGCCTCAAGGTAGTATCTTAGGTCCTATCCTCTATTCCCTTTATACAGCTGACATTCCACTCCATCCTCATACTGTCCTCAATACTTATGCTGACGACACGTGTGTCTTATCTGTCCATAATGATCCAACTACTGCATCCCAAACCCTTCAGTCCCACATCACAGCCATTGAAGAATGGTGTCTAAATTGGAGGATTAAAATAAACCCTAACAAATCCCACCAAATCACCTTTACCCTTCGTCGCAAACCAATGAGTTCCTGCCCCCCAGTATCTTTTAATAACATTACCCTTACTCCTGTTGAGCAAATCCGATACCTAGGTCTCCATCTTGACAAGCGCCTTACTTGGAATCCTCACACCAGACTGAAACGACAAGAAACTGCTCGAAGATATCGATTACTACAACACTTACTAGACAAACGTTCAAAACTTCCAGTATATTACAAAAGACTCATTTACACCACTATTATCAGACCTATTTGGACGTATGGAATCGAGCTTTGGGGCTCTACGAAACCATCTAATTCCTCCCGCATCCAGTCCTTACAATCCAAAATCCTTCGAAAAATCCTGAATGCTCCTTATTTTGTTACAAATCAACTCATTCATAATGACCTTAACATCCCATTTGTTGCAGACATAGCCCGTGATAGATACTCCTCTTTTCATTCTAAACTCCCTGCCCATACAAATCCACTTGTCCGTAATTTATCTTCCTTAGATATCCCAGATAATCCTCCAAGGCGACTGAAAAGAAGGTGGCCTCGGGACCTACTGAGTTAAAATAGTTAGTGAAGTGCTACCACTGGGTTGTTCTTTCTCAAGACATTTTCATGACATTTTTTTTTTTTTCATTCCTCATATTTACTTATTGTGTTGTTTAATACAGTTGTAAATTACAATAAATAAATTAAAAAAAAAAAAAAAAAAGTATGTTAACTTCTAACACATTAATTCTAAAAGTGTCTTTTCAATTAAATATAACTCAGATTTCATAAAAAAAAAAAAAAAAATCTGAATAGAGGAAACAATACAAAAGAAAATAAAAAATCTGAATATTACATAAAGAAGCTAAGCAAAAAACAGAAACAAAATAAGACATTTATTTTATTTATTTTTTTTTAAACCGTCGAATGTTTTAATCATATGAGAAGGAAGAAAATTATGAATTTTCACATACATTATAAATCAATAAATGAAATATATTAAATACTGAGTTAATATATTTTGAAAATTATATCAAAATTATTAATATATTAATAATTGGATTAATAAATAAAAATACCGATAATATTGTAAATTAAAAAATAATAAAGATAGCTTCTATCATTACAAAAAAGAAAAAGTCTACCATTAACGAGCGTCAGCCAAACAAACGTTGATGTAATACTAGCTGAGCATCATGATTGTGTATGTATTTAAATTATAAATATTTATAATATAGAAACTAATTTAATAATATTACAAAGTAAAATATCTTTCAAGAGTTGGTTAAAAAGGTAATGAAGTCAATACTAAATCAAGTAACAGCACTAATTAAGAATGCAAAACGGTGAGTACAATTGTAAATATAAATTAAATAATTTATAGAAAAGTTTTATTGGTAGTATATAAATTATATTCCCAATGCTTTCCTTGACGTTTCTAAAGCTTTCTTCTATTTTATTTTTTCTGCTATATTATTAATATAATAATAATAATTAATATTTTTAAAGCGTTGTAAAACTAAGAATAGTTTAATGATCATATTAGGAGGCAGTATTTTAAGTTAATCGTAAGTAATAATTTTTTTTTAAATTATTATTTTTAAGTTCAGGATGTATATTATATTAGTACAGAATATATTCACGGGCCTGCAACCGTTTTGATTTTTAAGTACGTTAACTATTAAATATAAGGCGTATGTTTCCTTTTAAATATTATTTCATTTATAGGAATTTTAAATGGAACGTTAACTGCTATAATATTATTAATTAAAAAAAAAAAAAATGAAATAAAAAAATAGATAAATAGCTACTTAAGATTTAAAAAAAAAATGTTTTTTTGATTTGATTTTATATTTTTTTTAACTATGCATTAAGGTGCTTAACTTGTTGGTTGCCCCAAGAGATTTAATTTTTAATTTTTTTTTGAGGGTGTATAGTCGACTGTAGAAACTATTATAGGTGGAATAGTCAGGAATCAGTCATTTTTAAAAAGTTTTTAATTTTGCCAACGTTTCGGCTCAAGCTTGTGAGCCATCATCAGGGCATTACTGAGCCATGTCCAAGCATAAACTCCAGTTTATGCTTGGACATGGCTCAGTAATGCCCTGATGATGGCTCACAAGCTTGAGCCGAAACGTTGGCAAAATTAAAAACTTTTTAAAAATGACTGATTCCTGACTATTCCACCTATAATTAATTTTTTTTTTTTTTTTTTTCACATTCGCTTCGTATAAGACTTCTTTCTTCTTTCAGTGGCGCGACAGGCCGTGTAGGCCCTGGGCCTCGCGGTGTAATCTCCTGCGAGTTTACACTCACGCTTCACGATGCTATTTTTAGTGTAGGGTCATCACTCCCTACGACTGATTTTGTGAGTGGCCACCCTTAGGCTGACGGGTCTCACATACCCGGGGAGAGGTTGTAAGTGAATCCCCATTTTTTTACATCCTTATAAAAGCCCCGCCAGGACTGGGATTCGAACTCAGAACCTGTAGCATGAGAGACTAGCGCGCTAGCCACTCAGCCACGGGCTCCCCTTCGTATAAGACTGTAAACATAAATAATTTCCTATATGTACATTAGGTCTGAATCAGGAATCCTTATAAGGTGGCATTGATTAAAATCAATAAATAATGTATTATAATTTTAAGAGTGCACATGAAAAATCATTAACAATAATGTACAAAATTAATTACTTACGACTTAAAATGGAAATAAATTTCAACATATTAACAACGGACTCACCAACGACTTAAATACCAAACGAAAACTCCTCTATTTTGAATGCCCAGGTTCTAATCCGACCTTTTAGGGAAAGTTTGTGTTGAGACGCCGATTCGAAAAAAGTGGGGATGGTTTCGTCATTAACAATTATTCCTATTAGGTTGGGGTCACACTATTATCAGATAACCTAGATAAATAATAGAAAGGAACTAGGTCTTCAATATATAGAAGCACTGATAGGATTCCTGACTCAGCAGCTGAATAAAATAATCAGGCTTATGATTAGACTTAAGTATTTAAATCAAAATTAAAAAACACAGAATTATCCAAGTTTTGTCTATAATTTAATTTCGAATCGGTTAATCGGTCAAAACTGATAGAGTCCTGCCTACGTTTCAGCAGTTCACATGCACTCAGTTTAATTAAAAATTCCACATACAAGTTAGCACATTTCATATCTATAGACTATAAAGACTAACCAAAATAAGGATAATAATACCACAAGCTAAGAAAAAAAAAATTAATTTAGCTGTCAACTTCGTTTAATACAGACAAAAAAAAAATCTGCACCACTACAACCCATGAAGAGTTTTGGGCTCAGTACATGTAGAGATTCGTACTGTTTCTAGGCTAACGGCCGAGCAATGAGGTGAGTCGGCCGAGATCACGCTCAGCCACCAGTTTTTTTCCCCATTTCGGGTACCCACTTTATTGAGGCTGGGTGTGCCCCAGGAGGGTCTCCTTACCCCAGGATCGCCCCCCCTCCTCTCCCCCCCCTGGCTGAAATAACAGAATAAATAATATTCCATCTCAACCGGGATTCGAACCGAGGACCCGGAGCACAGTAGACTAGCGCTCTACCCACTAGACCACACCACTCTTATAAAACGGATAAATAAAACTAAATACAGCATACTTAAGTAGCATTTGCCAAAATTCAGGAAGGCCTTGATAAAAATCAGTGCCTGGGCAACCCAGAATAAACTAAGGCTAAATGCTATGAAAACTCAGGCCATCCTAATAGGTTCCAATTCTCTCCTCAGAGCCAATACTACATTTCCGAGTCTAATCCTAAATAATCACCCAATTACCTTCAGTTCCACTGTCAAAAACCTAGGTATTACCATAGACCAAACCCTTTCCTGGAAAACCCACATTGCTCAAATTTTCAGACGAACTATAAGTACTCCCATCTCCTCTCACTTCCCGCCCATAGGATGCTAGTTTCCTCGCTTATTTTCCCCCACTTAGATTATTGCTACTTGGTATATGGAAGCCTCTTGACTGTACGTAATGAAAGACTCAAGCGGATTATGAATATGCTTATAAGATTTATTTTCGGTACCTTCAGGAGGTCGCCAGTAACCCACTTATACAGCGAATTGAAGTGGCTTCTACCTTCCATACGTAGACAATATTTTCTCGGAACATACCTCTACCAAGTCATTAACTCTCAACATCCTCCATACTTTCACAGTATCCTTCAATTCAAATCCTCAATTCACTTACTTGAAACTAAACTAGATCACGCCATTCTGACTTTTACATTCCTACCCATAGAACCAAATCATTTGATAATTCCTTTTATATCCACGCTGTATCTCTCTGGAATTCCCTACCTAATCATATTCTCCATGCCTCTTCCCTTCTCTCATTCAAATCCCATCTTTTTTAACACCTTCTAGCCTCCCAAAGAGACGCCTACTAAATGTAAGATTCTTAATACACTATCCTACTTTCAACGTAGGACAGAATTTTTTATTTTATCACAACCCTAGAGTTATGGATTTATTCATTTATTTTATTTTTTTGGGAAATTGTTCAGCTCCAACATTTTATAGCAGATTAGGACATAGTCCTAGAATAAAGTTATTTTTATTATTATTAAATACGATCTTAAAATAATCTGGCGCGCGCACGACACGACTTACACTTACATCGCCTCTTGAAACTTTTTTTTATTTTTGTTTATTATCATTTATTAAAAAATTTACAAATGTATTAGTAATAAACTTAATATTAAAAAAAATATTATATACTGTTTTGAGGAAAACATTTTTCAAATATTAAATAACCAAAGACATTTATTTAAAACAATCGCTTAAGTGTTTGTCCTTTATGACACGGTAATTTCTACATCTATATTACTGTTAACATATGCAGCAAAATTATAATAATCCGGAGACATATTTATCTCCAGTTGGTAATCGAATTCATTTATATTAAATAATTCTTAACCAATCCCAACAAGCAAAGGTGGTTAATTATTTCTAGCCAACAGACAAAAGGGTACATTACAGGAAGAAATTTTAAAAATTGGTAATTTAAGCCATGTGAGACTAGTTGAATATTCCATCAATATAGTGATATTAATCGAAATCATTAGAGCTGTTTTATACAATATCTTAAAAAGATACAATATACCATGAATTATAAAGTAACCTTATAATCTGATTACTTAAATTGATATGTATGTAAGTGAAGGAAAAAATATAAAATAAAAAAGTTTCCCTAAATTTTGAAATTAAGTTTGTCCGTTTAGTTGATAGGAGTACAACGTTAAGGTTCTACCAATACCTAAGACTATCAATCCCTGAAGTTATAATTATTATTACAGGTTCAAGAAGAAGTTCTGAACAGAAAAAAAAATGAAATAGAAAAATATTGGAAAAGAATTGAAATATTTAAATTCTCTAAAAGCCTTATATAGGAGAGTATAAATAATATGTATAAATAAATCATTTTCATTAACTACACGAATGTCAAAGGAACATTACAAAAACATTAGATATGCGTTACAACACAAAGAATCCCAACCTTTTTGGAATTCGGACAATTGAAAATTTTAAATGCCTATTGAATTAGTTTTCATAAAATAAGATTTTGGATTTAAGAAAAAAATGTTTTAATACATAAAAAAAATGTACATACTAGTAAAGAATAGGGCGTTGTGAAACAAATACATTGACGCAAAAAACACACAAGACCATTCAGAACCGACTAACACAATAGCAATAATAGTAACTAACTGACAGTGTCTCGTAAAAACATGATAATGTTCGATATGTTTCACAATAATGTCAAAAACATTATTCATAATGTTTGCAATACGCATTCATTTACCTTGAACGGTTATACGCTATTGTATGTAAATATATACAAAAGGTATGAAGAAAAAATGAAACATTGCAATACACAGGCTAAAGGACAATGTAGTAACCAATATTATTATAAATTTTTTTTAAATATAAACAATATGTATCCAAGTATTTGTTGAACAAAATAAAATATTTAAATAATGTATTTTGGACTTAAATACGTACAAGTATATTCCCATATAATTCTTAAGGTTGTGTGATTTTTTTTTTAGCCAGCCGGCTTCCGACAAATAATATCAGAAGTCGATAATATTGATTCGCCCGGCAAGATTAACTATTTATCTAATTTAAATAATTCAAAACGACAAGAAGATTAGAAATATAGAGCGAACAGACGAGTAGATCAACATTTTGTTTTATTATTTTCAATAATTAACCTTTGTATTAGTCTAAAAAAAATTATACTACCCTCTCAAACTTTTAGGGATTGCGATTAAACGTAGAACCCGAAAAACGAATTTTAAATCCGCCTTACGAATTTATAAATACCACTATTGTTAATGCTATTCGATGAAGAATTAAATTTCTTACAAAACAAAAAAATAATCGCTGAAATCAGTTAAGAAATAGCAGATATATTATGAAATTAGTATTGGTGTATCAAATTTTCTTTTGATTAATTTACTGCATTTCATATTAATCAACTGCCAATAAATAACTAAAAAACTGTTATACACTAATATACTTTTGTAAATAATATACCATTTTGTAATAATTTGTAACGTTTTTACAAATGGAACAAAATGAGAATCTGGATTCTTCCAGGAATTTAGAGCGGGTGAAAAACCACGAGATTCAAGAAATATTACTTATTCATGCTAATATCATCCCATCAACAGTTATAAAATACAACGATAAAAATTATTTATTGTAAATTAAAATAAATACAAATTTAAAAACAATATTTTTCTGGGCAGATTACATTAAAATGAACCACAGAAAAAATAAAAAAAATTAGCAAAACAATAATTGTAATGATATGCCTAAATACTATAATAACATAAATATAAGATAAGATAAATTACCTAGCTCGAGACTTGGCAGTTTTTGAATTAATGCATCTCATTGGAACTCACCTGAAAAAAAAAATAAGAAAAAAATTAAATAATATTAATAATAAATATAAATTAAATCAGTCACATTAAGCATAAGAAATAGATATTTATGGGACGATAATCGGCTACAATTAATAAATAACAATCAGAGTAAAAAAATTGGGTTTTAATATCCAAGTATTAATTTATTTTCTATCCAGTTTTGTAATCTTCTTATAATTTACAGTTACAATAAAATTAAATGCCATATCAAAGTTCTAAATAAATAAAACAAAATATATATCAACCAGCCATATTTTATAATTATAACCTGAAGCGTTTTTAGTAATATCAAATAAAAAAACAAAAACTAAATAAACAGCAACTTTGATTATAGATGTTAACAGATATTTAGAAACAAATAAAATAAATTTTAAAAACTATTTTTTGGGGGGCTACACGTATCATATATACATATATTTTAAATCACATTTTTTTTTTTCAATTACCTGAATATATATGCCATTAATATCAAAAATTTTTCGTAACCCATAACCTACTAATAAATATTACTAGATTAATAACTGGACTTCTCTGCACTCAATTAAAACCCCCCAGGAAGAGCGGAAGGACTGAAAGAAGAAATGGGTGGGGCAACGGAACAAATAACTATCGACTAATAGTTACAAAACACTTTTTTACAGATCACTTAACTTGTCACACAACACTGTCTGATCGAAACGAATCGATTATTTCTTAATTAAATCTGCAATAAAAAATTATTTTTTCCGACGTTATGTTTGAGAATTTCCTGCAAACATAACCATTATCTTTGTTACTGTCTCAGAATCTCAAATAGTTTACAATATTTTGAATGTAAAAAAGAGATTTCATAATTTTCTGCATTGTCGACAATATTAGGAAGTCTCAAAGAAAGTTCCAGACTATACTTAGGTTTGTTTAGAGTTCGAATACTTATCATGTCAAAACATGAAAGATAAGCTGCCATATCCAGATGTCTGAACTTTTTCTTGCCTTGTTGCCCGGCGATATCTGGATGTGTGTCCGGTTACAATCTGATTTGAATATACAAGATTGATAACCGACTGTAAAAAAGGAAAGTCAAAGTCGCCTGGACAACCGGTTATTTGCTGAAACCAGTTGGTATATTAAGGTCTGCCTTGATAGCTTGACCCATTGCCCTCCAAACAGTACGGGGACTTCCGAGAGTATCGGTTTTGAAGTTCGATTTGGAATCTTAAAATCAATATTCAGGAGTCAGTAAGATATAGGTAGAGTTAGAAATTTAACCGAAAATAAATATTGAAAATGAAATGAAAATAAATTTTATTCAGGGACAAATAGTTTCCTAAAATACCGAGAAAAAATAAGTATAAAATGATTTTTTTCTAGTCTTTTCAGACCTCAGGGAGCGGCTTGGTTTAGCAGATAGATAAGTGGATAGGTCCTGGTTTCGAATCCCGGCTGTGGCAGAATATTATTTATGTTGTTAATTCAGTCGGGGAGAGGGGGGGGGGACAACCATAGGGTATGGAAACCCTCCTAGGAAAGACCCAGCCTCTATAAAGTGGGTACCCAAAAAAGTGGTGGAAAACCCTGGCGGTTGAGTGTGATCTCAGCCTAATCACCTCATTGCACGGCCGTTGGTCTAGAAATAGTATGAACCTCTATATGTACTGAGTCCAAGACCGTTCATGAGTTAAAAAGGTACAGGTTTTTTTTTTTTTTTATCATTTATTTTATTTAAATTTTTTTTAAAGACTCCAATGCAGGAATGAATCAGATTTTGTAACAACGACTAGTTTTCTTCCATAGCCTATTTCCAAAATAGGGTAGCACAAATGACTCAAGTCTTTTTGATGGAGGCGTATTTGTAAAAAACGTATAAGTTCATAATAAAAATAATAATAATATACATAGAGTTTTATTTATTTTTTTATTTTTATGATCTGAAAAGAGAAACACCAAGGAGTTATTGTTGCCGGAAGGAAGGATAGAGCCACTTCAACTCGGTGTTCCAACTAAGAATGTTTTCAAACAGCCTGGGGAAAACAATACCTGGAAGAAAAAATAGAGGAGGCTGGTAGCTGACAGATTTTAGCTAGGATAAATCACGAAATTTTAGAAACTGTTTTAGGATAGAGAAGATTTATTAGGCAATTTCTTAATATGGTTACTCGAGGATAGGCTTTGACCTATAATGACTCTAAGGTTTGGGATCACTGGTAGCTGAGTGGTTAGCATAACAGCCTCCTATGCCAAAGGTCACGGGTTTAAACCCACAGGTGGTCCTAGGATTTTTTAATGGTAGTAAAAAATCCTTAGTTATGCCGTCCTTCAGAGAGGATGTTAAAAGGTGGTCCCTAGCCTGTGCGATGTCAGGTACTCGTTAAAGATCCCTATCCTAATAAAACCTGGGTAGGCAAAATTTAGGACTCCCAATGTAGCATCTTCCGATTAACCATAGTAGCATTAAGTGACGTTAAATAAATAAACAACAACAACGACTCTAAGGTTTCTTACTGAGGTATGGAAGTGTACGAGTATAGGTAGAATATTGAGGTAAAGTAAGGGATAAAACCTGAAGGTGCTTGGAACCGATGAGGATAATAGGCTACAATACCTATTTTGTGATAAGGAAATAAATGATTTTGGTGGTCTCCATTAATCGACAATGAAGTAGTTTAAGGAATAAACCTGGAGCTTGGAAGTAAATGTTGCCTACTTAGCTCCCTTCTAGAACCGGTGGAGTAGAAATAATCTCTCTTAAATGGATACCAATCCTAAGACCCTTGAAACAAAGGCTTTGGTGTCAGTGGAGCTTTAAAACAAAATAGTTAGTGTAGGCATCTATTAAAATTTACATTTAAAAGTTAAACATTTTATAGCTTTTTTCAGTCAAATTCATAATTTTTTCAGTCAATTTCATAATTTTTTCAATCGAATTCATAATTTTTTCAGTCAAATTCATAATTTTTTCAGTCAAATTCATAATTTTTTCAGTCAAATTCATAATTTTTTCAATCAAATTCATAATTTTTTCAGTCAATTTCATAATTTCTTGTACCCATATTATACAGTTAATTGAATGAGGTTTTGCAATCAAGAACTTAACATTTTTAATAAATCTTGTTCTTGTTTATCCATTTAACGTCATTAAGATTATTAATAAAGACAGCTCTCCATGATTAAGGTTCATACCTGGCAGATGGTCCTATATTTGCTTTTAGGGAGTAAAAATAATTGGTTATTTCATCCTTTAACAGAGGATGTTATGCTAGCCACTACTCCACAGATGACCCTGGATGTATTCAGCAAGGTGTTAAAGATCAACACGCCCAGGGTCACGTGTTTAAACCCGGCATATTCAAACACCTGTGGATTTTTGGAACATTGAGGGTCACCTGTGGAGTAGTGGCTAGCATAACAGCCTTCTATGCTTAAGGTCGCAAGTCCAAAACCAGCAGATCACCCTATATTTGTGCTCCACAAGTGACCCTTAAAAGATTTAAAAAGTGTAACTCGTAAAAGATCCCTACCTTAAGTAAACCTGGATAGGCAAAACTTAAGACTCCCGCTGCACCGTCGGATTAAGTACAGTAACATAAAGTGACGTTTAATGGATAAACAACAACAAGATTTAATAAAAATGTTAAGTTCTTGATTGCAAAACCTCATTAAATTGACTGTATAAAATGGGTACAAGAAATTATGAAATTGACTGAAAAAATTATGAATTTGATTGAAAAAATTATAAATTTGACTGAAAAAATTATGAATTTTACTGAAAAAATTATGAATTCGATTGAAAAAATTATGAAATTGACTGAAAAAATTATGAATTTGACTGAAAAAAGCTATATAAGCTCATTAAGCTTTGCCATGAAAACATTCAATGCTAGTATTTTCACAGGCATACTTTAATGGCTGGGAAAGGTTAAATCCCTACAGTGCAGGTAAATTAATTTAAAAATATATCAGTGGCCTCAGTATGAGGTAGGTAGACCATCATCTACACATTAGATACACGCAGCCTCTGATAAAGTGGGTACATGGATTACTCATCATTGGGTGAGAAGCAAACCTGGGGGTTGAGAGTGGATGCTGACCACATGCTCTGCTCATGACTCGTCAATAAATTAATTTTGTATGAGGGGTATCCAAGTCAAATGACATAGGATTATTTTAATGCGCGCTAATGTTTCGGCCTACATTTCAGGTCTTCATCGGGTATGACAAAAAGACAAAAATAATATTAATAAAAAAGATAGGTTGTAGTGGTTTAAGTTAATTTTAAACATATCGTATAATATTTACTTAAATTAGTTAATTTGTCATTGATTATTTATATTTTCCTTAAAGTGCAGAAGTATTTATTATTTTCCATATTTTTTCATTACTGTCTAACTTAGAAAATATAACTTATATTACTTTAAAAATAAATTATTTCTATATCTAACGACTCCTTTTATAAAACCTATTAATTAGAATTTATATATTATTTTTTTTAATTTTTAAAATCTCATTGTTTTAAAATATTTCCAAAAAAAAAAGTTTGATAATTCATTCATACTAAATAGACTAATTTAAAATAACAAATATAGATTAAAATATCTACAGCAACAATACGAGAATGGAAATTATTTGAAAAGCGTATTAAATAGTTAATATCTTAAAAGTAAAATAAAAAAATAAGTAAATAAAAAACCTACAACTAATCAACAAATCGGCATGGACACAAATTTATGTTTATTTATTTAATAACTCTTATTTAGAGTTTTTCAATTCTTTTTAACATATATTTTGGCCGGATAAGTTTTAATTTATTTTATTTTTTTTGTTTTCGGATACTTACTAAATACAATAGTTATGCGCAAGGGACTTTGTTACAAAATTGTATTCTATTTATAAACACACATATAATATATATGTGTTACATACAAAATATTAATTTATATCTAGCATTATTTTATTTAAAGTTAATATACCATTACTAAACAGTAACGCCCAACACGAAACTATTGCAAGTAGTTATGGCTTCTGTGTGAGCCAAAGTTATAGCGAAACCACATTTCTAAATCTTGCGGTGTAGAGGAATGTAAAAAGTCACGCAACGTATTACAGAGAAAGAATGAAATGAATTCAAGAAAGGGAATTCAAACTAAACTTATTCATAATAAGAAAGAAATTAGAATTAGAAATATGAAACAAATTAGAAATAAAAAAATAAATACGATACTAAAAAAAAAAAATAAAAAATAAAATAAGAGGGGAGTCTGAAATAGGAAACCCGTAATCCATTGAAACTACAATTAGGTTTCATTCTTGTTTTTATTGTGCCAATGCATGAACGTTTTTATCCCTAGCTATTTACCTTGCAACTTAAATAGATATATTCAGATAGGTATTTTGATCTATTTAAACCCTACAATGCGAGTGGGATTTCTATCCTGTTGTAAGATATATGAAGAGGCGATATCCTCAAAACCAATAATACCAGAAACTAATAATTAAAAATATATAATACTAACAAATATATTTTATATCAATTACTATTATAGAAGAGTAATTTAAGTTTTGATAATATTAATCGGAACATTCTTCGGAAACAATGAATATGTGATAGTGAAAAGATAGATTTTAACAGAATGATTATTCATATCTATGAGCTTAATATGAAGAATATATAATAGTAATTGACCTATATTGAGATACAATATGGAAATAAATATAATATTTGAAAATCTGAAGATGAGGCATTAGGTACCACGAAACGAAATGTAATAATCATCTTTGATATGTTATGATAAATAAATATATATAAACAAATTAGAACAGAATGTTCCGATTAATATAATCATAACAAATATATAAATATATGTACTATAAATATATAATTGTTTATGTACTTAAAAAAAAAAACCGACCTTAATACCATAAATGTATAGACCTATATGAGTATAAATATAGGTCTATATCGTCAGGTATCTCCTTCCTTCCCCAAAATAAAAAAATAACAAAAAAAAAATAATGCATCAGTTAAAAAAGAAATCACCATTTTTAAAACATATAAACAAAAAAAAGATAAGAGATTCGAAGAAAAGTTTTAACAATAGAAAGAAAATGACAAAAATGCAAATTTGTACGTTTGCCACAGACAATTTTGAAGCCTTTCAAATTATATATGAATATATTAGGCAGTAAGCATATCCGAAATCTTTAAATATCTCAAATATTTGAAATTGTCATAAAAGATAAATACAAGTTTACCTTAAAAAAAAGAAAATAGTTTTCCTATTTTCGCCTTCAGCTGGTAAGCAAATTCGTTCAACGTGTATCTTTACCTATTTTTTTTCAGCAACGCTAAATAATGTTAGTTTACTGGAATCTACAAAACTAAAGGATAGTTTAGAGGATGAAAGCTTAAAAAATCGGGATTTAAGCCCTATCATACTATTTCAATCAAAATGAAACCTACACGATATTAAAGCTCATTAATTTTTATATCGATTTAGGGAGTTTAATCGAAATAGTTAAAGACGTTTTTGAGCAAAAGTAAAAAAGTGAAAAAATGCAAGGTACAAAGTGGCTCTTTTTGTTAGCCGATTTTAATGAAAAAGTGTATGTAATACCTCGGCTGTATAGTTGTCTTAAATATAAAATTACAGATTTTTCGTTTTCGTGCAAGACTTACCATACACGGAGACACACAAGAAAACCTTTATCGAGACATGTTTATTTGGACTCAAAGGATCCCATAATACGCGTATTTTCGTTGAAAACTTGAATTCGAAAATTTTTCTGATAGCAATAGCTTACCTTACTATATATTTCATGTATAGGTAAGTGACAGTAGAGTAGATCGATACCCATTGCGCGCCCGACCGTCCTAGAAGTCAAGCCCTTTCCCTGGATTGGATGGATCGCCACAGATCCAATAGAAGACCTGTAACTATCCACTTAAAGTAATTACTAAAGCCTACCTGCAGCGCGTCGTTGCAACATCTCAGAGACGTATAGCATCATGCACCGTGATGCGGTCGGTTGGGCAAGGGGAAAACAGCAGGGCTTGCATCAGTTTGTCGAAGAGTTACAAAGCCACAATTAGTCCGATTAGAGAATCGATAAGACAGACACAACTATTTACTAGCACCCTGATCCAATAGCAAACATCTTTACGACCAAAGTGTGACGTTAAAATGAACATTGAATGATCTTGACAAATATTTAAAATTATATCGTTTAATAGCATTGTGATGGTAACACGTTTAATAATTATTTAATACAAAATATATATCACCTCTTTGAATACACATTTATGTTCTATTTTTTGGTAGGTGTCTGATATTAGAATTAAATTTAAATACACCTTGCACGGAGCAGGTTTTCAAATGACCAAAATACACTGAAGATAAGAAGGATGGGATGATTCTGGTGTTGGTCATAGTGAAAAAATAGTGAATAGTGAAAAAAATATATATTTAATCACCAAAGTTTCGACCAACATTGTGGGTCTTAATCAGGACTCTGCAAACTACTCATAAATACCTTCCACAAAGTAGAGAAGCTGAATGCATAAATATAAATTCCACCACCCCAATCATCTCATCCTTAATTTACAGACAGCTTTAAATATCAACGAAAAATGGTTATTTCATTATAAATCTCTCTTCCGAAGCTTGATGGACACTCCTTGTTGCCAGAGCATCAGAATGACTACTAAGGTTGAACTGATACATAAAAAAAAAATGGTTAATTTCCACTCATGCTAGAAATAAACAAGTAACAATAGTAAAGCAGGGGGGAAATGCAGAGTAGTAGATAATATTAAAGGCTTCTAAGCCCTGGGTCGTGATCAAACCCTTTCGGGTTTCTTTCGATGGTCTTTGGAGTTTTTAAAGATAGTAAAAACCCTTGGTAATGCCGACCTTTGAAGAGGTCCCGAGCCTGTGCGATATTAGGTCCACGTTAAAAATCCTAATAGGGAAAATGTAGGACTCCTACAACAGCATCGTCCAATTAGCCACAGTAACATAAAAATACCATTAAATGATTAAACAAACCAAAATAAATGTTTATATTAATACTTATTATTAAATATATTACGTATTCAAACAAGGTGTAGTATCAGGGTGTCTAGGAAATCTGCTCATAGAGATTCCCTGACTTTTATATATAGTATGAAGTCTTTTACCTGGCCAAATCTCGGTGAAAATCGACAAAACAAAGAATAATTATAATTAATACGGTATACTAGATTAAAAATATATACATTGACTAATTACTTTACGATAAGATTCAAATATATCTACCCGACACCAGCTGAAATTGTAGTTGTTTAAGTTGACTCACCAATTAATTATAATGAACTTAGAAACTGCTTTTAGTAATGAATATTCTTAGGTAAATACATCATTTTAACTATATAATTGATATTGAGGATGTATAGTCGACTGTAGAAACGATTATAGGTGGAATAGTCAGGAATCAGTCATTTTGAAATGACTGATTCCTGACTATTCCACCTATAATGCTTTTAGTAATAATCAATATTTACAAATTTATTATAAAACTAGCTTTGTGATATTTGCAGCATCACAACAAGCAGGCATATTGGAACTTTTTCTGAGTGAAGAAGAAACGATGTTATCCAGGGACCATTTTTCCTGACCAAAGTACGAATTTCCTGACTTTTTAATATGTTTTTAAAATCACTGACTTTTAACGATTTTCCCTGTTGCCAGTATACTATGTGCTAGATACCCTGATTATAGTATACTAGACTATATAGTATACCAAAGTACCCCTATAACGGATCCATGGAACCATACAAAAAACCACGCGACCCGTTCACCTCCATCACGTAGATTCGGTTAGACCTCTTTCATAGACGCTTTTCGTCTCTCTTCGCCTGGCTCCAAAATGAAAATCTGTCGGTTTGAGGATATTGGTCTGATCAGAACCAATGGGCATTCAATTTTTTTTTCATTATTATCTTCAATATTTCACGGATTATTAATTAATTTCGTTTAGCAAAAGAATTAAAAAAAATAAAATTGAACATTCGTAAAGCTAATGCAAACTATCGTTATAAGTGAGATTGCCAAACTAGAACAGAGACGTCATTGAGCATTTTAATCGTCTCCAATTATTCTCTGTCATCACTCTTGTGGTAATCTGAGATCCTTTTAAGATGTTTCCGTGGTTCCAAGACAACCATTAATAGATTTTTCGGTTTAATCATTTTTCGGTTTAATTATTAATTAAGACAATGCTATTAATTTATTATTATCGAAAACAGTAGCAAACACAAAGGGCTTCTACACGCTAATGTTATGCACAGGTGTGAAGAATTAGCACATGGTCCATAATCAATTCACAACTCTCCCAACTGCCAATTCATTACAATCTCGAAAACTTACTCTTTTAACACTAAAACATTATATATATATATATATATATATATATATATATATATATATATATATATATATATATATATATTTATTTTTTTTTTTTTTTTTTATATTTATGTATGTATAAAAACCCATTAGTTTCACGATAGCTCAATCCTGTCTTTGGTAATCGTTTATTAACCGTCATTAGAAGTTCATCCTTAATTGACTTTGATATATTTAATTAACTGTAAATAATTAAAATAATTTATATGTATAAGATGTCCATTATAGAAATATAGGTATGCTGTGTAAACAGATATCCATAACAGCAATCCAATATAGTCGTGGAGTATTGCGAATAATGAACTTATATCTTATGAGTCCTATTTTTGAGGACTCTCCACGGTACAGATGAAAAACTGAAAAATGTGGCGTACGACGTCAGGTCTCTGAGGCTTTGAGCGATAACGAAGCAACTATCAACAGTACCATTAAATTTATAAAGAATATTCGTTTGTTTCAGCAAAAATAACTTATCTAATTGTTTCTTTTTTATATTCTTTTTACATTAATTTATTATTGTAAATGTTTTGTGTTATATTCATGTTTTATTTATCTTTTATTTATTATTATTATTTATTTATTTTTTCATTGTTTTTTTTATTTATTTATTTTAGTATTATTTATTTGTTTAAGTATTTTGTTCTAGAGTGCTGCCAATGGGCAGTTTCTCTTCACGTTTTTCATGTACATATTCTTTATCAGCATATTTACTTGATGTATTGTAGTATACAGTTGTAAATTTCAATAAAATATAATTAAAAAAAAAAAAAAGGATTTTGTTCGTTCCTTCTTCTCTTAATTTTTTTCTGCTATATTCATATTAGTAAATCGTTTTTCTATTTGTCTTGTTTTTTGTAAATATGTGAGGGTGATAATAACCATCAGCAGTTTTTTTTTTCCTTAAAATTATAACAACAAATTATATCTTATTCTGGATTTCTAAATTTGATGGCTTAATTTCATAAATTTATAATTAATATATGTAAAAATCTGTTTTTGTTTTTTTTTTGGTATAAATTAGTTTTGTAGATGTCGATTACAGGATTTAGGTATTTTCCATTGGTAAATAGAATGCACAACGAGGACACACCATTGAATGCAGCAGCGCACCAATCAGATGCTCCGATTTTAGAGGCCTTCCGCCCTTCCAATAGATGCCAACTCCATTCTGACCATGATAAAGCGGAGTTTCCGGACCACTATCGTACAAAAGCCGAACCTCCTCCGTCCGTGGGAACAAACCCACGTATTATCAGGGTTCAGGGGGTCCGCGACCGAAGGAAAATTAAGGGAAGAAAGCATTAATTTGTGAAAAACCGTTTTGAGAAACGTAGGCACATTGGAAAAAAAATAAATAAGCAGATCGCCCACTCCTGACAGAATTCGTGGGATGTTATAACTTTCGGGTGGGCAGCGACAATCGAATTCGCTCATGCAACAAGTGAAGCTGCAAATGACACATCATTTCACACCTACGATCTAAGTCAACGGAACTAGGGACATGAAGGATAAACAGATATATAATAATATTATTTTTGTAAGTTTTTTTTTTTTTTGTGTTACTTAATTTATATAATCAAAGTTAGTACGTAGGACATTACCTATTAGTTTAAATTTAAATTATTATTTTAATTAGTATAGGTAATTATTTTTTATAATTTACCGCCTGTAATTAGGCCTTGGTCTGTTGGATCATGTGAAATAAAAATATATATATTTATATGAATATTTATATATACATAAATCTTTTTATTAAGTACCTCCATAAAATAGGTTATGATGAAATTTATATTTAAATGGAATTTTATGGCTGCACGGCAAGCGCGCAAGTCTACCAAGCTGAAGGTGGTGATTTCTAATCCCAATCCATCCGGAATTTTTCAAGCGTGAAATTAAAAGAGGATTCCCCACCCCTAGGGTATATGAGGCCCGTAAGCCAACTGGTGGCAAATCAGAAAAATAGGCGTAAGCAATTATGACCCTATCCTTGTAACGTATCAAGGTGTGATCTCTGAGAAGACTAAATTGCTACTTTAATAGAACGGAAAATAAAGGTACACATTTGAAATTGCATAAAATTCAAAAAATGCTATTAGCTATTAAAAAGTCTACTAACAATAGTAGGCCCTAGCGCTGAACTTCCGGAATCAATTTATTTATCTGTTGAATATCTGCCGTATCTAATGCTTGCAATCTAAAAATTTCCATGAAATCACTCATTTGGCAAAAACGAAATAATTATTTCAAGGATATGAATTCATACATCAATTTAGAGGAGGTAGCTCCGAGGGGAATATTTCAACTAATCCATTTCCCAGGTTTAAGTTCGGATGTGATAGGTGAATTATTTCATTTCTTATTTATGTAAGCTATGGATCGACCAAAAGTTCAAGAATCTCTTGTGCCTTCATGAGTGGCTTTCATAAGTTTTAGTGGTTCATGTCATTTTATTTTTTGTTTTCCAGTAATGGGCAGTGTGGATTTTTAAAAGTTAGTTTGGTTCTTTGTTACATAATCAACCAGCCAGTTTTAAATCAGAGGGTTATACCACTAGTTTCACGAAACACGCAGTGTACACTTTGAGATGTTACACAAGTAGGATTTTATCCGTTAAAAAACTTACTTTGGTCCATTGACCCAATTAGGAGTAGTTTCCATCATTTCTACCTTTCTCCTACAATTAATGATGCTTAAAAGACTTCCAAGCCGAGTTGTTTTTAATCATCTCCGGACTTCACTACATTTTAAATACTATGTTAACTATAATTAAAGCAAATGAATTATATATCATGAATTATAATAAAAACACAAACTATTACCGTTTTGTCAATTTAAGCAATGAATTTCGGTAGAAAAAGGATACAATCGCATTTGTCAAGTTTTTTTTGTGTGTTTTTTCTTACCCTCTAGTCTTATTATACACAATATATACATTTATTACAGGATATTTGACCTTTTACTACCCGAAGGTATTTTAAGGTATAATTTTTAGGTGCTCTGCATTTACTTTTAACATTGTAAGGGCTTTTATGCCTTTATGTAAACTATAACAAAAATGGGGAGGGACCATTCTTCAGATTTTTGGTAATAAATTGAGTTCAGACATAGCCTGAACTCCTTCCCTCGGCGACAACGTCAACGAGAGGTAGTGATCCTTGCCACCTCAAACAAGAAAATTCACTAAAATAAAAATATTGAAAAGAAACGAACTAAAACTATTTCATATCCAGAGAGCGTCATTTTGGGATAATTAATAGCATAATGAAAAAAACAAATCAATTATTTAAATTAACTGTACTAACATATACACTATATTCTTTAAAAAAACAAGTTTTAAATTGACTTCCAACTGACAAGCAAAAACCTCAACCTGACCTTCATAAAATATTTCATAATTAGTTTAATAGCAGAACTAAATCAGAGCCAGTTCATGGAAATACTACTGACTTTTTGTATTAAAAAACTAGATAATTTTTATAAGAAATTAAAAATAGAAAATTAATAATGCCTCGGTGAAAATTATAATTATTAACTAAATAATTAAGTAAGTGTTCTATTAATGAGTTAAATAATAGATCAAGCCCAGCCACCAGGTTTTTCCCCATTTCTGGGTATGCAATTTTTAGAGTGGGTATACAACAGAAGGGTCTCCATATCCTAGTCGTCTTCCAGAATAAATACGTGTAATATTCTGTCACTTCCAGGATTTGAACCCATGACCCGGAGAACAGTACACTAGCTGATCCATTAGACCACACCCCTCCCTAATGTAATATTTTAGTAAATAATAAATAATTGACCATTTCAACAGAACATTTATGAATAACATTTATCCAATCAGGATAGTGAAAAGGACCTCCAAAAAATCGTACATTTATTTTATATTGTATGTATATATATATATATATATATATATATAATATATATATATATATATATATATATATATATATATATATATAAATTCCTCATCCGACTCTATCTAAATATCACGAATGTCCTTGAAAAGCGAGTTAGAATTACCTATCCAAAATGTACGATGTTCATATTTAATTTTGTTCCAAAGCACAACAAAACATGTTCTTCCATAACGTAAAAAAATAAATACAAAAAGTTATTAATATATTATTTAAACAATTCTAGATTTCAATGCAAAAATAATCAAGTACATTAATTCATATTGAATATTTCTTAAAATGAATTCAGCCCCTATTGTAAATCATCGTCTTAAATTTAAGATGCATCCGACCAACAGTAACTTTCTGTTCAATTACACTTGAACTAAATCGTTCCATACATAATGAACTAACAATTTAAATAAATTATTAAAGATAATCCAAGATAATATATGCTAGATCCAGGCTCTAAAAACCGAATACAATCCATGAAATATCGCACGCTGAGAATTACCAAGGTACTATTACATCCACTTACCTATATATAAAATATATAGTAAGGGAAAGTATTGCGATCGTGACAATTTTCAAATTCCAGTTTTTAACGGAAATACACGTTTTAGGGTCTCCTGAGTCCAAATGACCAAGTCCCACAAAAAAGTCTGTGTGTGTGTGTGTGTGTGTTGTAACTCCCGTAAACGAAATGTGCTATGAAACTGAAATTTCATATTTGAGACAACTATTGGCCCGAGATGTTACAAAAACATTTTCATCAAAATCGGCTATCCAGAAGAACCACTTAACTCCATGCATTTTGCACCTTTTTACGATTCTCTCAAAAACGACTAACGATTTTGATTAAACTTGCCCTACCGATGTAAAATTTAATGGGCTTTAATATGAGGTAGGTTTTATTCTGATTAAAATAGTCTGACAGGGCTTATCTTTAATTTTGTTTTATAGATTCAATTTTGTATTTAAGGGCTTACCTTTAATTTTATAGATTTCAAAAAATTAGGCACATCAACTTGCCAGCATTGATAAATAACAGCTAAATATGAAAGTTCAGCCAATCCGATATATCCTAAGGAAACAGGACCCTTAACATATTTTAAGTGCTGCCCTCTAGTAGATATCATCATTGGCAATTGACAGCAATGGCGATTATCTTGAAAGTCGTGTGTTGTCCGCACCAGATTTTTCCCAATCAAATAGCACACGAAATTCAATGTATGAATGCAATTTGAAAGCGATTTAAGTAACAAGCCAAGGCTTACCAAATATATCTCATTAAGGTTATTTAGAATAATATTCCGAAGTCATCTCGCGCACCCGCTGGGCATCGTCTGCGGACCCCCATAGGTTCGCGGACCACTAATCGGGGGGAACCACTGGATGTTGACTACAACCGCTTTCTGATGGCAGAGATAAAAATTGTTAGATATCTTTCGACTGGATATGGTTGTATAAGGAACAATCATTCCCTTGAACTCTACGGACAATTAAAAGGCCATAATTAGCTATTTTCGGAGAAAGCACCTTGCACACGATTTTGGATTCTGTTTCAACTCCGGTCACGCTTATCAGCGGTTGGAGGCATTGACGCAACGGGAAAACACTACAATCCCAAATCCCACAATATTGCCAATCAATTCACAAATCAAAGCTCGCATAGGAAGAGAACGTGAGCCTCCGTCGTATTTAGTGCCTTCCTCTCGCTTTCACTCGTATTACATAATTCCGTAATTATGGTAGTTTTATGTTCCCACACTTGGGTAATAGGAGTAATAAAATATAATACATAAAATTATGCGAGTAAAAAGTAAATAAACGATGATAGGGGTAAAAAATTAATGGGTAGCGGAAGTAGAACCGAGATAACGGATAGGAGGGTATTACGGTGCGAGGTAACTCAATACGGATCGACCGTGCTCAACTTGTTCCACACCTTTCACCTCACTATCCGATCTTCATTAGCAGATCCTTAGTTCAGATCAGAGTTTATCTACAAGGGGAAGATCTTGGTGAGAGTTCGGGATACGGAAAACACAAGAACAGAGTAAGCTGTGAGGGCGTTGATGTATCATCAGGTCTTCTGAGCATTCCATTTATTTCTAATCATTAATAAAACTCAGGTCTCAACTGTGGTGTAGTGGCTAGCATAACAGTATTCTATATCAAGGGTTGCAGGTTCAAACCAGGTAGTTGGACTTCCGACTTAAAAAGACTGTACCTGTACAATCTATGAGGGTCTTGGGCTCAGTTAAAATATGTAGAGATTCGAACTGTTTCTAGGCCAACGGCTGTGCAATATGGTTATAAATAACGCTCAGCCGCCAGGATTGTTTCTCCCCATGGCACCCATTTTAAAGACGCTGTGCCTGCCACAGGAGGGTTGTCATACCCTAGAGTCGCCTCCCCCGGCTAAATTAACAAAATAAATAATATTCTTCCACAGCCGGGCACAGCCACAGGCTTTGATGCTGGTGTGCAGCGCTCCAGCCGGCTGAGCTATGAATGACCGATTTTTTTTATGGGAGTTAAGAATACTTAGCTATGCCGTCCTTTTCGGGAGACGTAAAAAGGTGGACACGATCCTTGCTATACTCGTAGAAGGTCCCTATCCTGGATTAAATCTGGATATGTAAAATTCAGGATTAGCACTGAGTAGCATCGTCCGATTTGTCAAATCAGCATAGAGTGACGTTAAATGAATAAACAACAACAACTACTAATAATCAAGATTTTCCTAAGCTGAAGATGGAAAGTAATCAACAGCTGTGATCCAAGACCATTTTAACATCAGATGAAGGCCACATTCAACAAGGCACAACAGGTGATCCAAATAACGAACATCTAAAATGGATGGGGTAAAAAAAATCATGTTTAAAGAAATTTATTAGCAACATTAACTTCCTCATATAATCGTAAGTTATTGTTTTCGTAACCCGTGTGGTATATAATGCAAGGTAAGCCGAGTCTTCGCAGTGTCAGATTATCATTAAAGATTAATTAAACCTGGATAGGCAAAGTTTAGAACTCCCACTGTACCATAGTCCACTAACATTAAGTGACGTTAATGAATAAACAAACAAACAACAAAAATTCGCTATTTCAGCACCCACTTTTTACAACAAAAAAAAAAAAACCAATCAATCTCTACAATCCATGAAGGATCTGGGGTTCAGTGTACATAGAGATCCGTACGAGTAAGCAGAGGATTATGCTTGATCATGCTCAGCAGCCAGATTCCCCCCCCCAAAAAAAATTTCGAGTATCCACTTTAAAGAGGCTTGGTGTGCCCCAGGAGGGTCTCCATACCCCAGGGTAGTTCCAGCTTAACTAACAGAATAAATAATTCTGCCTCAGCTTGGGTCTGACCGTAGACTAGTGCTCTATCCACGAGACCAAGCCGCTCTCCATAACTTTTTACAAATATAAATTTAGAATTCATTTAGTTTAAAAGATCCATCCATCCATCCATTTAATATAGCTGAAAAGACTGTAGAAGAGCCTTAAACCTTAAAAATAGAGTATTCGAGAAATATTAGTAGAGACCGCCAAAACCACTCACTAACACCTCATAGGTGTTATAAAGGCAAAATTGATGCTTCCGATAAAAAAAATAAATGATTAATAAGATGTTATAAGCAACTTATATTAATTAAGCCTATCTGGAGTTTTTAATATTAACATACTTCTATATTATTTTAACACCCTATTCAAATCAATACTGTTCCTACTTAAAAAATATCTGTGAAGTCAATCATCAATAAATACACTAAAGAGGGTAAATATGTATCGTTTGACATTCCCCGAATTCCCTAATATTGTTGCCTAAGGATCAAGTCTAACTAATTTAATTAGACGTCATTAAATTATAAAACAACGCTACGTAGTTGTAATTAACAGATAACATAAAATTAATTAAATCCTTGCTTCGGATTTCCAATTAACTAGAAGGCACACCTAACGGATCGAACAACGCCTCTGTTATTTGTAGGCGTACAAAAGTATAAATGCATATTAATTAAACATATATTAACCTATTTAATGGCCAACTATAATATATTATAAAACAGGTAGATCGTTTCTCTAATTTCTTTTTTGGGGCTTTATGAATTATTTACATCCTCAAAGAAAAAAAAGAAAGATACGTAAAAGATGAGCAATGTCGCTTTTATTTAGACGGATCATATTCATATCATCGCTCAGAAAACAGCAGAAAATATATCCGAAACAAAAATAGCAAAAAAAAATTATAATAATGAATAAGATAATATTGCAATTAAAATATATAATAAAGTTCTATTAGTTTTTTTTTCCCAATTTATGAACCGTCTGTTAAAAGTGGACTGATTAGCGTTTAGTAAACAGTTTTTTCATCATAACAGGCAAGATCTTAAAGTAACACCTATAGGCGGTCAAAATTCTTCTTTTTACTTCAGTACTTTTAGTGTTATCTGCTTAGGCACACCTACTAACACCAAGACTATCTGTTTAATAAAATGCGTAGCAAACCACAGTCTGAAAATTCATATTAAATGCACTTCTCAATTTTTGAAGGAAGATATTCTTGCGGAAGTAGGGGGAGCCCGTGGCTGAGTGGCTAGCGCGGTGGTCTATCACACTGAAGGTTGTCAGTGTGAATCCCAGTCCCGGCGCGACTTTTTCAAGCATATAATTTAGTGGGGATTCACCCCGAGGACGTGATACCCGTCAGCCAACTGGTGGCCACTCACAAATAAAGGAGTAGAGAGTGATTACCCTATAGTATAGAATTCATCGAGAAACGCGAGTGTATTATCCTAGTACAATACACCGCGCGGCCAAGAGCCTATACATCATGTCGCGCCCTGTAGAAGTAACACATATTGGAGGTAAAAAAGCACACCTACTAAAACCCAGCCTATCTGTTTAATCTAAGGCGAAGCAAACCACAGTTTCATATTAAATCCTCCTCTCTATTTTTAAGGGAAGGTATTCTTGCGGAAGCAGTGAAAAACATTTTGAGATTTCATAACAAAAGGTCTAATTATTCTATTATCAACAGTTCTTGCCTCCTTTAATATCTTTTAATAGTTTTCTTCCATCTGAAATATACTTTTTTGTAATAGTCTGACGGACTAGATGCCAAAGATTCAAAATTGCTTTATTTTTAATTTTGTTAACTCACTAACCAATTCAAAGAGAAATATTTTTACAGTTCGAACTTTATATATATAAGTAGTGGAAGTAGGGGAATAATGACATTAACTTAGATTATGGCTTAAGAACATGAACAAAAAATGAAATAAAGAGATAAGGAAAGATGATGTAAGCAAGATAATTTTATCAGAGAGAAAAAAAAAAATCTACTCAATGAAAGTTACAGACATCTAGCCACAATACATATCCATGTCATAAAAATATGTAGATGCAGGTACAGTACATAATAAATCTTGCCTTTTTTTGAAGATAGAGAAAAATATGTATATAAATACGCCCATAACTCACTTATTTTTGAAGATAAAGAAAACTATGTTGAGAGTTTTAGAATCAGTAAAGCGCGATTGAAAAAAAAAAAAAAATTGGTTTGTATATTCAAGTCACAAATTATAATGGATTAATTCCACCAAAAATAAGTTAAAATTGAAGATAGAGAAAAAATCAATATTTGATATCTTCCATAATTTTAAAATCGTTCTTGGGACAAAACGGAGACATTTCCGCATTCTTTAGAAACCACAAAGTCCTACGAAATGTAATGTCCTCATTGTGGCTTTAAAGGCCTCGAAGTTTTTTTTGTCACCATGTCAAGAAAAAATACCACATTCTTGTATTCAATGACCTGATGAACTAATTGACATGTAACATATGTCTACAATTCAGGTTATTAATATGTGCTAGTTACACATTAACATGTTAACGCCCAAGCCAAAAAGTACCCCTCTACAAATCCTAAAGAATAGAACTAAAAACTATAAGAATAACATACAAATTAAATAAAAATTTAATATTTCAAGCAGTTAACAATTAATGTTATGAAAATATTTTAATAGTACTATGTTTAAATCTAAAAAAATGACAAATAACCATGTAGAATATATCTATCTAGTCTTTACTATCGACTGTGGGTTTTATTGTAACAAATTTCCACGACATAGCTGATAAAACTAATTCGCCCTTAATTGACTACGATAATATTATTTGCTAGGAAGGGATAAGCATGATAGTGACGAAATATCAGCTTGGAATATGCGATAACTTCCGTTGTTCGAGGAGATAGCTGGAGCTACATAAGCTTCTATCAAATAACAAGGATAACTGGTGACATGGAAAGTATCCCGAACGTTACGTAATATATTTATTATAATAAAATAAAATAAAAAACAAATTTAAAAAAGGGAGAAAATAAGGTAATAAACAGAAAGAAATTTCAAGTTTCTAGTAAGTATTATACTAGTACGCAAATTAATTATTATTATTATTACTAATATTGAACTAGCCAGTCAACAAGAAATACCTGGATAAAATAAAAATATGGTGCGAGCAAAACACGAATTTCACTTGAAATCCAACACACCTAGCTTTCACGAATAAGTTTTTACATTTTATAGAAAGTTTTTAATTTTTTTTATTATTTATTATTGATATTTACCACTTTACTAGATAACAAAACAAGTAAATATGCTAAAAGACAATACACATGAACCAGACCCATTAAGACACTGCCCATTGGCAACACTCAAAAAAAAATTCTTACTGGGTCTTGGGACCATATTCTTGGTTTGTAACTTAAAATTTATTAAATAAATATTACATTGACTAAATAGATTCATTGGTGTAAATAAAACAAACAGTTAAAAAAGACTACACTGTTTCGATCAAAACCATGTGTTTTACATTAAATAATATAATATAAATAATTATGAACAACAATTACATCAGTCTATGTCCTTTTCTTCACTTTACATAACCTTCCACAAGTTTCTAAATAAGACGAAATTTTTCTTAAAACTTCAATTTCCAACAGTATACTACACAGAGTTCACTTGTAGCTGGGTGGTTAGTATAACAGCCTCCCATGCCAAAGGTCACGGGTTCAAACCCGCAGGTGGTCCTAGCATTTTTTAATGGGAGTAAAAATCCTTAGTTATGCCTTACTTACTAATAAACTTCCTTACTTACTAATAAACTTCCTTACTTACTAATAAACTTCCTTACTTACTAATAAACTTCCTTACTTACTAATAAACTTCCTTACTTACTAATAAACTTCCTTACTTACTAATAAACTTCCTTACTTACTAATAAACTTCCTTACTTACTAATAAACTTCCTTACTTACTAATAAACTTCCTTACTTACTAATAAACTTCCTTACTTACTAATAAACTTCCTTACTTATAAGCCTTCAGCAAAGAATGCCCTAAATGATAATGAAAATGTATCAAAATCCGTCAAATGATTCAACTTACCCCTGAAACATCCCGTATATAACATTTTCCTCCACAAAATAAATCGACTTAATTTGGTTCTGATATGTGTTTTTGCTAATCTAATAGATCACCTGTAGCAGGGTGGCTAGCATAACAGCCTTTAATGCCAAAGGTCACGGGTTCAAACCCACAAGTGATCCTAGGATTTTTTTATGCTAGTGAAAATCATTGGTTATGTCGTCCTTCGGAGGGGACGTTAAAAGGTGGTCCCGGGCCTGTACGATGTCAGGTACTCGTTAAAGATCCCTATCCTAATAAAACCTGGATAGGCAAAATTTAGGACTCCCGCTGTAGCATCGTCCGATTAGCCATAGTAGCACAAAGTGACGTTAAATAAACAAACAAACAAACAAAGTAAACTACACATCTACATTACTATTCTTATGTCCGAAAAAAAAAAAAATCATCCAAAAAATATATTTTTGCTTTTTATCCTACAGCTGTTTGTCAAATTATTCTATATTTCATCTGCACACATTTTTCATCAATGCTAAAAAGATTAATTTTTTTTAGTATAAATTTCTTATCTATAAATTTAAAGATACTTTAGAAAAAGAAAATTTTAAACATCGGCATTTAAACCCTGTAAGAATATTTCAATCAGAATGAAACGTAAGTTTTACATCGATATAACAAGTTTAATCATAATCCAGAAAACATTTTTGAGAAAATCGTAAAAAAGACGTATTATGATAAGGGCTCTTCTGGTTCACCGATTTCCTTAAACAGAAGTCGCAGTAAAATTTCCGAAATATACGCTTTAAAAGTAAGATTCTGAGCGGAACTTACGATACAGACTACGTTTTAAGTTTTTACAATGATTTTAAAAATGAAGGTAGGTGAAAATCGAGCGCAACGGATTTTTTTTATTTAGTTTAATAATATAGTTTTATAGTTTGCGATCAAAGTTTACTAATCAAAAAATATATATATCATAATTATTAGTATAATTATCGAGGAAAAAACACAGGGAAATGCTTACACGGTACGCTTTCACATATTTAAGGAGATATTTCCCGACTCATGTCGATTATCTACTAAAACCGTACCTCAACTCTCTAAAGAGCCAATTAGTAAGAAATTATAAACCACATGAACGGCCTCAACATGCTTATGAACGAATAACACTAAAGAGTTAATATACAAAAACAAAACAATACTGGGTTCAGCACACACTAAGCACTCTAAAAGACGGTGGTTACGCTCAAGGACTTGTTTTTTTATTACTTTGAATTTTAGGTACCCATTTCATAGTTTGGTAGAGCCCCCAGGAGGGCCTCACGATCCTTAAGTCAATACGTGGCGGATAGAACTAAATAAATAATAATCCTACCAAGGCAATATATGAAGATTAGCTAAGTGCTCTCAATGTCTAGTCTATATTTGTATAAATACACTTTTTCATACAAATTACATATTAAAATATACTCGAAAATAAAATCCGGTGCAGACATTAAATCTGTGCACACACAGAAGGTGCATAAAAAACATTTAACTTTTTTTAACTTGCAAATTACGTAATACAAGGAAAACTAATGTTGTTTTAGTGAAGATCAAAAACAAAAAATTAGGTAGTTGCTGAAGATAGAGTAGAATACTTTATTTGTTTGCAGAAATTAAGAAGTTAAATAAACAGAAACAGAGGTTAAATAAATATGTGAAAATAAAACTTTAAAAAATAAAAAGAGCACACAAAAAAAAAACAGCTGACGAGAGGTTACAATGGATTTGCCACTGTAAAAAATCTTTCTGCAATAATAAAATAAGAAATAAATAAAAGCTTCAAATAAATACAAAATGAACAAAAATGTCAAGCGCGCCCGTCACATTGTAATTAAAGTTAAAATGAAACAAAAGCAAAGCTAACTTTATGTTAGAGTAGATTTCATTTATCCAACAGTAAGGTCACTAAATGGATATTTAATAATTATGTAACAAAAATATTTGAATGTAAATAATTAAAGTTGTATTGAAACCCTCATGTAAGAATAATTGATAAAACTAATAATTGAAGAGTTTTTATGCAAAAATACACAATACAAATACCGGTAAGAAAACAAAAACAAGAATCGTGAAATAATACTAATCGGCAACCCTTTCCCTTATAATTAAAATACATGTAATAAAAGAAAACAGCAAGGAATGATAATTAAAAAAAAATTGATGAGCTCAAAACAGAAATAATGCGGGTATCACCGGTAGCAGGGTGGCTAGCGTAACATCTTCCTATGCTAAAGGTCACGGGTTCAAACCCGCTGGTGGTCCTGGGATTTTTTAATGGGATTAAAAAATCCTTAATTATGAAGTCCTTCGGAGGAGACGTTAAAAGGTGGTCCCGAGCCTGTGCGATGTCAGGTACTCGTTAAAGATCCCTATCCTAATAAAACCTGGATAGGCAAAATTTAGGACTCCCGCTGTAGCATCGTCCGATTAGCCTCAGTAGCATAAAGTGACGTTAAATAAATCAACAAACAAACAGAAATAATGCGTAAAGATCACTGCATATAAACGTAATAAGTAATAACCTAGGGTAAGATTGAAATATGTTTTAAGGTATAATTATTACAATCGTATGTGTGCCTTATTATTTGTGTGATATGAGTGGGACGTTTTACCAATGTAAAATCTAACACAAGTTAATTATTCCGTAGAAAAAAAATTGATAGTTCCTGAATTAACAATAATTCATATTCCTTACTTATAGTTCTAACTCTATTGAATATAAATCTTAAAATATAGCTGTTGTTATTTTACCTTCCTTTCCTTTCCTCTTTTCTAATTATAGCTCATCAAATAAGTTGCAGGGAAGGCATGAATGGACGTTTAGAACAAAAAATAGTTACAGGATGGCATACTCGAGACAATCACAAACTAGTTTCAAGAGGACTACCTTATAGTAACTATCCAATACGGTAATCTTCGGGATAACAGGTTCCGAGGAAGGAAGTTACACAAGAACAAGAAGGTTAAACAACACAGGTCGGAACAAAAAGTACAATCAAGGAAGTGGAGCTCGGGGTTCCTCGGGACGAAGATGGAAACTGGACAAGTGAAGAAGGATTGTGACGTTGTAACTGATATACAAGACTTATATCTCTGCTCGTGTTACATACTAAGTCCATAACTTGTACGCGTATAAATGCGGGTTAAAATCTGGAAGGATGAGTCCAAAATTCAGGGCTCCTACTAGAACATCGTTCGAAAAAAAAAAAATCTATATTACGTCTGGACGTAATATTGCTGAATGAAAATAAAGCGGAAAATCATGATAATTTTTTTTAATGGAATATTCAGGCTTTTTGGACCTTACTGGAATTTTCTTGGTACAGCCTTTACCTGCCCTTCGCTTCTAAATGTGTTGAGGTCTACCATAAATCGTCTATGTCATGCTATAGATTGATTTCAAAAGTTTAAATATCCTGTTCGGTATTCCGATTTGGTTTGATCGAAATTGTATTTTATTTTTGTCTCATTTTAATTTCCCTTTCTCGAAGTTCTACCAATAAGTAGTTTCTTCACAAGCCTTTCACGCTCCTTATTATAATTCAAGACTTTTACTTATTGTATTTATGTTAATATACAGTTGTAAAATTCAAAAAAATATAATAAAAAATAAAAAAATTTCCATTTCCTTAAGCATTTGCCTATACATGACTGCCTACGATCGCTGAGTCAAATATTAAGGATTTTATTAAAACGATACATCATTGAAGCAGAGGTAAAACTTTTCGTAGCCATTTTTAGCCTCACTTCTATGTCGACCATCAGAAGTGTGTTGGATCTGTTGATTGGCTGTGATAGTTTCAACTCCTGGTTTAGATCTCTTTCGTTTGATGATTTCTTCAAGATCTGTATTTTATGTCTCTGGGGTATGGAATGGATTGTTATTCCGAATCTTTTTATATCAATTAATTAATGATTTTATTATTATTATTTTGCAGTTATTTGGACAGCTATAGTTCTTATTTTTCTTGTATGTTATTCTTAAAGTACCTTGTCCCAGAATAAAGTTTTTTTTCTCATTCATGCATATAAAAACATACGTTACATTAGTAAAATATTTGCTATTCTGATATTTCGTTCAAGCTGAACCTCTGGCGTATTTCGGGTACGGCTTCCGACCATTTTGCTAACTGATTACTGGGCATAATCATCCAAACTATCACTGTTCATCATTACGATACTATACGTGCAATAAACGAAGACAAATAGTAATGATATGTGATATGTTTGTACAGCTGTAATAAATGAACGGAAATAAAGACAGAAGGTGGGTGTTTAATGTGCAAGGGGCGACCTGGTTGCGAGCGGACACACGCTCCGCGAGACCCACTTCCTCTCTCGATAGCTTTTTATGTTGAACCTCGCTAATGGTTCTTCCGAGCCTTTTTCATTCATTTTTTTCTCTTCTCCTTTATCTAGCACTCGCCCAGTTGCAATACAAAGCCTCAACATGGAGTATCGATGTCATTCATGCTTTGATATGATCCGTTATTCCTTTCAGGGCGGTTTTTTCATTCAATCAGGGCTAGGCATGGTTGTAGTTGTGATCGATTAGAATAAATCGCATTCGGTTGCATGCATATGCTATTGTAAGAAAAATAAATTATGAGTAGGTATGTAGGTAACCAAGAAATGACGACGCACTTAACAAGAAGAGGCAATTTATCAAAAATCAAAAGAGAGAGGGGAAATGCATTTCATATTCGTATCAAAACCCCGAACACATATTCGGTTGTTCCGATAGTTATTGAATAAGACATTTGTATAAACTGTGGTAACATTATTAATAATCATAATAGGAACATAATATCCTTAAGAATATAAAATAATGTAGCTTTATCATAAAAATATCTTGGAATGGAGTGCCCTGGCTTTAGAATTTGGAGGACACTTGTATGAAGGGATAGTATATTATTAATTTAATTCAGTAGATTGGATGGAGGAAGGTGGCAGAAATCAAATGAATTGAAAGGTATTGGGGAACATATTGTATCATTTAGTATCCATAATATCTAAGTACTTCTTGTAGATAAGCTGTTTGATCCTGGGCCCAGGTAAGGACCAGGTGTCTTGGGCAAAAGCCCCTGAAGGCTCCCGGAAGTAAGGGGAGCGGCATTCTTTGTAATAGGAAAATAATAATATTAATAATTGACAATAACTGTATTCTACTGAATTGATGAGTCGATCTCATCAGTCAACAGATAATGTCGTCCAGCAACCAGATATCACTTTTTATATCTTTATCAATAACAATCAGTTAGTTTTATCGGCATTTCATCACTTTCCATTAACCTTTAAAATTCCGTACATTGGATAATATTTTTTCTAAAATCTTTAGCTATCCAACGGTATACTATACATCTATATTGCTATTCATGTGTTCAAAAACACAAAAATTGCATACAAAAATATGTTTGCACTTTTCCCCTTTAGTTGTTTATAAAATTCGCTCACCTTGCATATTTACCCGTTATTTATTAATGCTAATAAGATGGCGTTCCAAATGTTTTGAAATATATAAAATTAAAGGTACTTTGGAGGAAGATATTTTAAAATATCGGCATTTATGCCTAGTCAGACTATTTCAATCACAACGAAACATACATTATATAAAAGCTCATCAAATTTTACATCGATATATAAAGTTTAATAAATTTTTTTTGAGAAAATCGTAAAAAGGTGCCAAATGCATGGTATAAAGTGGCTCGTCTGGTTAGCTAATTATCATGAAAAAGATTCTTTAACATCTCGGGCGTATAGTTGTCTTAAATACGAAATTTCAGTTTCATAGCACTTTTAGTTTTCGCACGGGAGTTACCACACACATACCTTTTTGCAGGACTTGGTTATTTGGACTCAGGGGACACTACAACGTGTATTTCCGTCGCGATACTTATGTACGATCGCAATACTTTCTCTTACTATATATTTCATATATAGGTAAGTGAAATTAAAAACGCTACAAACCTATTTTAAAACCCAATACTAATAAAACAATAATTACAAGTTCGCGTATTTGTGGCGGAGGGCTTACACTCGGCATTAATCCCTGCCCCAACACCGCCCAACAACACATAAGTTGCTTGCTTGCTACACCTAAACTATCTCTTCCGTCATAATTTTTGAATTGTCAGTGCTACTAATTAATAACGGTATTGTTGAACGTGACAGTTACATTATAATCTTATCCGCAGGCATGCCCCTTTCCATATCATATCGTAATGGATTAGACACCAGTAGCAAGAAGGCAATAAGCTGATAGCCTTCCTTGCCAATCAATCCCATCCAGGGCAATCAATTCAAGAAAACAATAGCCACGGTCTTGAAGAGAGTAGGTCATGAGAGGTAGTTCAATCAGATATGAAAGGTGAGCTGTGAACAGGAGCCCCCAGACCGCAGAATGACTCCGATGATGAACGGTGCTAAAGGCCAATGGAACGAGGGGAAGCTGCACCATCACTTTACGACATGATCGTGGCCAGTTCATCGTCTGCTTTCTTCTTCAATGTAGAATAAAAGACTTCTAGGAGCGTTGAAGATTACATTACAACAGGAAGAAAAAAAACTAAACTAGCAATCACCTCAAATAGATTCCCTGACTTTTCTATACTGTAAGAATACTTTTACCTGGCCAAATCCCGGTGAAAATCGACAAAACAAAGAATAATTATCATTAATATGGTATACTATATTAAAAATATATATAATGACTAATTATTTAATACGAAAATATTCAACTATATCTACCCGACACAAGCTTAAATTGTAGTTGTTTGACTTAGCAATGAATTATGATGAAATTGGATACTGCTGTTAGTAATAATCAATATTCACAAATCTGACTACAAATTTATTTTAAAACTCGCTGTATGATATTTGCAACATCACAAGAAGTAGGCATATTGGAACTTTTGTCTGAGTGAAGAAGAAACGATGTTATCTACGGACCATTTGCCCTGACCAAAGTACTAATTTCCTGACTTTTTCATATGTTTTTAAAATCCCTGACTTTTCCCGATTTTCCCTGTTGCTAGACACCCTGAAACTCTTTCATAGAGGCTACCTCTATAGTTAAGTCACTCTAAACTGAAGTAAATAGGAAAAGAAAACAGGTAAGTCTACCATATAATGGCGTAGTATTGGAAATGTGAAAGGGTAAATAGTCTGGGAAGTAATTCCTTGTAGACGCCAAGAAAACCATGTTTTTGGATTAAGGATTCAGAAATCAAACATCCCAAAATACGGAAAACTATAGATAAAAAAGATGGTTTATTATTTCCAAACAACTATATTAGGGTATAACTGTTTATATAGCTATCTACAGGCAATTAACTAATATGCAAAGTAATAAATAATCCAAATGAAAGTAATCCATCACTACTGCTAATTATACTATATTTCTTATCCGATTCCAATGATTCTATTTTTCTAATGATAAGGAATTAAATTATCTATTATTTATTAATTAAGAAATGGTTATTAATGCGTACGGCAGACAAAAGGTTTATTTAATATTCTCTGTTCGGGTTCAACGTATTTAGTCTTTAGGATCGAAGAGCGGAAGGAAGAGGTGACGAATTAGTGACCTGCCCATGGAGGCAAGAAACACGCTAGGTCAATACCAACATGTTCGTTTGTTTATTCAGTTTACATCAATTTATGGTACTGTGGCTATTTGGAAAATGCTACAGTGGGATTACAAAATTATTATATAATCGCCGAATATGATGATACCGCACAGTAACAAACTAAAAAAAATCAGAAACAATGTTATATACATAGTATAAACTGTATTCTCTACTTTCTAAAAAAATCTAATTCATTCCACTATTATTAGACCTATTTGGACATGTGTGATTGTAATTTGAAGCTCTACTAAACCATTAAAGGCATATAATACATACAATCCCAAATCCTGAATGCCACTTATTTTGTGACAAATCAAATCATCCAAACTGACCTTAACATCCTATTATTCGCAAATCTAGTCCGAAATAAATTTACATTTTGTCATTCCAAACTCTCTGCCCCCACAAACCCTCTTGTCCGCAAACTATTTTCCTTAAATATTACTCATGACCCTATAAAGCGATTGAAAAGAAGTCGGCTTCGGGCTCAAATAATTTTAAATAGTTATTGAAGTGCTATGAATGGGTTTTTCTTATAGCTAAACATTTACTTGTTGTATTTGTTTGATACAGTTGTAAATTACAATCAATAAACAAATTTTTAAAAATGCTGATACTCAACCTGCAGACTTAAACAAAAGAATAATCCATCAATATTAAGCATCGCGTACATATCAAAAGATTAAAAATAAAATTAACATCAGCTCATTAAAAGATCTCGCGGTTCCTTTGTTTAAGTATATAAGGAAGAAATGACACCGTGAACTGGATCCTGTCTCCTCCCGCGAAAGTGAATTCAATTGCTAAAAAGGAGACGGGGAAGAATTGAATGGTTTCCAAGTGATAAACTATGAATCTTAAAATGTTACGAACAGTATCCAACATAGATAATCCATCCCGGAGGACCATAAAAAAGATAGCGGACATGCATGCCCCGGTCCAATCAGTAGACTTTTTCCATACTACGGTATCGGGTGCCCTCCTTGGGGACATGGATAACGGGTTCTACGTGTAGCTGCTCCTTAGATTGCCTTAGTCCCAGCACAAAGAATATCGAACCTTAAAAGTCATCTTTTGCCATAAAAAGGTCAACACGAGTCCCGATTCTACTTGTACCTAAAAAAAAAAATTTGACACAGATACAGGAACGTGACAGTAAGCCATTGCAATGTAAACCTAAACTATTTCTTACAACACAAATTTTAATCAAACGAAGTAAAATCCTTCATAAAGCATTACCTATCAATAAATTAATTAGGTTAAGGAAATCAATTAAGGTAATCTTGAAAAAAAAAAAAAAAAATGACTTTTAAGATGGCTTAAAACCAAAGAGTAGGAGAGAGGCGTGGTCTAGTGGATAAAGTTCTATTCTACTGTTCTCAGCCTGGATGGAATCCCGAGTGTGGCAGAATATTATTTATTTACTTTTATTTCAGCCTTGGGTGACCCAGAGACCATCCTGGGCCACACCCACCCTTAATAATATAGGTACCAAAAATAGGGAAAAACCTGGCGGCTTATTGGCTTTATCATCTTATTGCCGCCTAGAAATAGTACGAATCTCGACATGTACTGAGCCAAAGAACCTTTACTGGTTGTAGAGGTACAGTTTTTTTTTTTTTTCTTGTTTTTTTTACTATAACCAAAACGTATTAATTAGGAGATTTTCTTAAATAAAAGTAAAGGAATGCATTAATAAAACAAATTGACCTAAAAATACTGGTTTCAACAGACTATCCCGCTTAGTTTCGAGAAATCTAGATCTTCAACACACCAAGTGATACACATCATTAAGAATATCTTTTAACAAGCAAGGTAATTTTCTCACAAAAAATAAAAAAGGAATCGCTATGCCTCAATAAATGACTTAAGTCACAAAGGACAGTCATTATTCCTAAAATTAGCTAATGTCTTGAGCATACTCCAATAACTGTTCAGGTTAACCCCCAGCTTACAGGATGTGTCGAAACTCTACATCATTTTTAAATGGTGGGCCTTTCCGGTCATCGTGACCATTCTTTCTTTCAGCTCTGGAAGCCCACAGGTAATAAGTCATCGCTTAACAATCAGGATGTGAAACTCAACCGACTTACTTCCAATGGACTGGAAGTTCTCAAGTTTAAATTGTAATAACTTTTATGGTATTGCAAAATCAATATTTTGTATTTCACTTTCCTGATGAATAATTAATAAAAAAAGACATGATTTTGATTCTACTGGGGTCCTATATAGTAACGCTTAAAAAGCAAAGTAGGCTTATGGGATGAGTAAATCATATGACAAACCGTTTTCATATTCCACTGAATTAATAAGTCCAATATGTAACAATGTTACGTGTATTCATATCAATATGATGAATAATCTAAAAGCAACCACTTATAACAACTTAAAAAAAACACACTACTTTAACTTACCTCTGTTTTTAAAATCGATTAAAGAATTTTCAAATACAGTAAGAGATCAAAATGAGTGAAACCATTACAGAATTAGTTAAATGGAATTTCTATAGAAACATGTGTTTTATTAAAAAATCGATTATATTATTATCTAAAACAGTCACTTAGTTTTATGTTCATTTCATCACTCTCTATTAACTTTTAAAAGCTTGTGTATGAGATAATATTTTTTCTAAAATCTTTAGCTTTCCAACGGTATATCATACATGTATATTACTGCTCTTAAGTTCAAAAACGAAAAATTGCATTAAAAAAAATTTTTTTCTATTTTCTCCTTTAGTTGGGTATCGAATTTATTCAATTTATATATTTACCTGTTTTTCATCAGCGTTAACAAGATAATATAGTTTTTTTTTTTTTTAATCTACAAAATTAAAGATACTTTAGGGGAAGAAAATTTAAAATATCGGCATTTAAGCCCTGTCAGACCACTTTAATCCGAATGAAACCTAAATGATATTAAAGCTCATTAAATGTTACATCGATATAGCGAGTTTAATCAAAATCTTCGGAACCATTTTCGAGAAAATCGAAAAAGATGCAAAATGCATAGAATAAAGTGGCTCTTCTGGTAAGCTCATTTTGATGAAAAAGGTTTTGTATCATCTCGGGCGTATATTTGTCTTAAATATGAAATTTCAGTTTCATAGGACTTACCGTTTCCGCCCGGGAGTTACCACACACACACAGACCTTTTTGCGGGACTTGGTTATTTGGGCTCGGGGGACCCTATAAAACGTGTATTTCCGTTGAAAACTGGAATTCGAAAATTTTCACGATCGCAATACTTCCTCTTACTATACATAGTAAGTGAAAGTAAAAAGTATGAATTCATCGTTCGGCGTAACGAAATACGTAGCTTATACGCTCGGTAATTTCAGGAAGTCTTTGAAGTTCCTTATGTTCGACATAAGTTGACGGTGGTACTTCACTATATAACCATAAGCCCCCAAATATTAGTTCTAGTCAACATTCTTGATATCGAACGATATACAAAAAAAAAAAAAAAAAAAAAAGAATAATAAATAGGAAACTTATTGAAAAATGATATGATAATAATTAAGACCAATGAGTAATAATTCGTTCTTTATTGTTTCAGAATTAGAGAAATAGGAAGAAAAAAACAAAAAAGGCTGTACCACTATGCCAATTATCAATATTTAAATAAATAAACTTATTACTATAGTCCTTGATTCGCTGGGAATTTTGCAACACCATATATATTAAGGCAAGGGTTTGTAAATTTCTAAGATTAATTTTAATATTAGTAATATGGCTATATACATTTATTTGGAAATATCTTCATTTTTTATTTCTTTAGAATTGTCTTCAGGACTGATTCAGTGTTCATAGCAACTAAGCAACGTTGAGGAGCCGTTTCAATTGAGATAGTATTTGTCGGAATGGCGATATCTATTAGACTAATGATTTACTAATTATCTGAAATATTTTTGTTTTTTAATTTTATAATACAGTTATACTATAAACAATTATTTTATTTATTTTAATGCAATAAAACTTCCTGAATAATATCGGTCTAGATAATATCCAAGACCCGCCGACCATGTCTAGAATGCATCGGTCCATGCCGAGTTCAACAAACCTCCTCTAAAACTCCTCTACGGCTATTTACCTGGACAAAGGAAAAATAGGTCGAGCCAACGATAAATCTTGTGGCTCCAACGCTTTTCAACATTTTTTTCTCTAATATTCACGAAGTTCATAACACCCTGTATAAGAAAAAATACCTCCAACGTTCAGTGCCAATTTAAAACGTCTTCTACATTTAATACACGATACAAACAAAATTTTGCAACATGCAACTGTATATTATTGCGAATTACAAAAACTTGTATTAATGAGAAGACAAAAAAAATAAAAATAATCAGAGACACTTTCCAGACTAAGGGTCCTATCATTCAGTGAAAGCGAGAAAAGCAGCTTTTCTATTGTTCTTATACTAACCAGCATTAAACCGTTACTTGAATAACTACCAGCCAAAAAAAAATAGAGTAATTATTATTATGACAAAATTAAAAAAACAAAACAAAAAAAAAACTCATAACCAACGTCTAAAAGGAAATAGTCATAATAGACCAGTATCAAGAACGGACGTTTAACTCAGGGAAAATGTTTATTTTTCATTCGTAGTATTATCAATGGACAAAAACATCAAGTCCACAAAAATTAATAAGACACTAACAAATAAAATGTTTAAACAAATTGTACCTATTGGAATAGACGATATGCAAAGAGTCTCTGAACTTAATAAAACAGTAAGTTTTAATTTCCTAGAACATGCTTAATCAGGGTGTCAAGCAAATCAGCTTAAAGAGATTCCCTGACTTTTACATATTGTAAGAAGTCTTTTACCAGGCCAAATCACGATGAAAATCGACAAAACAAAGAATAATTATCATTAATATAGTTTACTTGATTAAAAATATATATAATGACTTATTACATTACGATAAGATTCAACTATATCAACCCGACACCAGCTGAAATCGTAGTTTAAGTTGACTTACCAATGAATTATGATGAATTTGGATACAGCAACATTACAAGTAGGAATATTGGAACTTTTGTCTGAGTGAAGAAGAAACGATGTTATTTAGGGGCTATTTCCCCAGACCAAAGTACAAATTTCCTGACTTTTTCAAATGTTTTTAAAATCCCCGACTTTTCCCGGTTTTCCCTGTTGCTAGACACCCTGTTAGTTTTCGCATTTATATGTGGACAGTGTTAAGACAAAATATCTTGTATTTTTCTTAATCTCAGCCTCCAAACGAAAATCTTGCCAACATACTAGCATAGTGTTATTTTAAATAAAGAATCTCACCAACAGTTTTCGCCTATTTCAACTTTCCATATTAAAACCATTTAACATTATCAAATTAATTTAGACATTAAACTAATAATTTTATTGTTTTTTCTTAATAAAAGTATTTCTATAAGGTGTAGTATGAAAACGATAAAGTCGATAGCTACTACTTACTGCACCATGACGTGATAGGATGTAATAAATTTCATTGCAGGGCAATAAAGGATACTCACCTGGAAATAAAAACAATAAATTAAAATACGTAATAAAGGAAGTGCATTATGTAACAAGACAAAGGAACGAAGTATGAAATATATATATCAAAGAGCATTTCCACAACAATTATCTTAATTAATGAGCAGAAAAGATATCCATACACTTAAACAGTTGGTAGGTGACTGTTTATTAATATTTTTCCCTTTGAAATTAATAAAAATAACTAATTTCTTAAAATAATAGCTCTTCATATTATTAAAAGAAACTTTTCAGACATATCTTTAGATTTTCAATTATATTGTACATTCATTTAACATCACTTTATGCTACCATACTGTACGGTTCCAACACTGAATCCCATAACCTCCTCATTTAAATAACATACGTCCATAATATTTATAAACATTCTGTTAACTTGTACTAATTATTTTACTTATTTTAGAAAAGACATCCATATGTAGGAACAGACCTAAGAATATAGTTATGCAGTTGGTAGGTGACTTATTATTAATATTTTTTTTATCTTCGAAATTACTAAAAATAATAAAGTTCTTAAAATAATAGCTCTTTTATAATTAAAAAAATACTTCTCAGACATATCTGCAGATTTTGAATGTATGTTGTTCATTCATTTAACATTAATTTATGCTACGATACTGTACGGTGGCAACACTGAATCCTATAACCACCTTATTCAATTAACATACGTCCATAATATTTATATATATTCTTTTAAATTTTACTAATTATTTTACTTAATTGTTTTACCTATTTAGAAAAGACATAGCAACAGAACTAAGAACATAGTTATGCAGTTGGTAGGTGACTTATTATTAACATTTTTTATCTTTGAAATTAATAAAAATAACTAATTTCTTAAAATAATAGCTAGAATGTATATTTTTCATTCATTTAACATCACTTTATTCTACGATAATGTACGATGGCAACACTGAATCCCATAACCTCCTTATTCAAATAACATACGTCCATAATATTTATATACGTTCTGTTAACTTGTACTAATTATCTTATTTATTTTAGAAGAGACATCCATAAATATGAACAGACCTAAGAATATAGTTATGCAGTTGGTAGGTGACTTATAATTAATATTTTTATCTTTGAAATTAATAAAAATAACTAATTTATTAAAATAATAGCTCTTAATATCATTAAAATGTACATGTCTGAATTTTTTGAAAGTATATTTTTCATTCATTTAACATAACTTTATGCTACGATACTGTACGGTGGCAACATTGAATGCCATAACCTCCTTATTCAAATAACATACATCCATCATATTTATATACATTCTGTTGAATTGTACAAATATTTTTATTGCATATTAAGTTTTCTAAAGCCTTCCAATGGTTTATTATAAGTCTAAATTACAATTCGTATTTCAAGAAAATTTGTTTAATAATAATAATAATACAGAAAATTCCATTTTCGAATCTAATGACCTTATTTCAATGTACTTTACTAATAAACTTATATTGCGGATGTATAGTCGACAGTAGAAACTATTATAGGTAGAATAATCAGGAGTCAGTCTTTTTCTAAACATTTTATGCTTGGACATGACTCAGTAATGCCCTGATGATGGCTCACAAGCTTGAGCCGAAACGTAGGCAAAATTAAAATATTTAGAAAAAGACTGACTCCTGATTTTCCACCAATAATTTTAATTCACCAATAAACCTTTAGGGAAGAATGCCTTTAATGATAGTAAAAGCGGTATCAAAATCCTTCGCGTAACATTAATATTACCATTAATATTAATATTATGAGTTTCACCAAGTTCCAGCTAGTTACTTATACGATTTAGGTATAAACATCAATAAAGGGAAACGTAATGTAGAAAATTAAACGTAAACGTACAACATTATTCTGATTACAGCAGTCACCAGAGGTAAGTGTGTTAATACCCCGGAGATATCCGAAGGCTTCCAACGGCGCTACAGAGAATTACGGCCGTTTGGAAAGTAGTACACAAGTATGCCTTATCTTCCCGGGAACAGACAGACTCAGGTAATTATTAATAATTAAGTACTTTTAGGTCAACTGGAGCCCGAGGTCGGTGGCATACTTGTTCTGCCGTCCCAGATGTTCGCTAGAGTGCTTCGGCATATACCGTGGTATATACCATCCGCTTCGAGGACATTAGCGTAACCGCCAATTATATACCTAACTGAAAACATACTATCACGAAGGTGCCGTGAGTTACTCGCTTAAGATCTGCGTTCACTAAGTGTATGACAAACGAAGATGCTGTACACTTTGGATATCCCCAAACTTACACGGCGATTTAACCGTGAATTACGTTGCATCCTTCACATAGTTGGAAATCATGGATTATTTTTTAATGTAATATATACAATATTATTGGTCGCACTCCTCCGAAACGGCTCTCACGATATTAATAATATTTTAAAGTATATTTGGTAGGTATAAGAATGTCCGTAATAAATGTTAGGTTTTAAAATTCCATGTTCCTCTTATTCAAAATATCTGATTCTGATGAATGTAGAACATTAAGTTCGGTAACAAAATATTTTCATTACAAGATGGAGGAAAACCTTAGTCGAATATATATATTCAACTTTCAGGCTTGGTATTACATCAAAATTATTTTAATACTGTTTATTAGATCCCAGGATTAAACATGACTGCGGATAAATAATTATTTATTCTGTCATGTCTGAGAGGGATTGCTGAGGGTATGAAGACCCCCTTTTGGCTTACTCGGGCCTAATATTGAAGAAAACCTAGCTGAGGGAGATTTCGGCTTAACCAACACGGTAATTAGCCTTAGAATAGGGATGTTTAACGAGTAACTGGATCGGGACCGCCTTTTTACGTCCCCTCCGAAGGATAACTTAGGATTTTTTACTCACATTAAAAAAAAAAACCTAGGACCACCTGTTGGGTTTGAACCCGCAAGTTTAGACATATAAGGTTTTCATGCAAGCCACTACACCACAAGGGACCCCCTAATAAAGCATAAATAAGAAACAGAGAAAATGAATTATTAATTCGGATTATAATAGACTGGACATTATATCATCGTGAATGAGAGGCATTCTATATTTTTATTGATGAACTAGTAATATTCAGTTAAGCCTAGATACATCCGCGTTCACTCGGCAAGAGATTGTCACTGCCACTTGAATTAATTAACGCTGGTTTGAGAGGAATATTTGAGCAGAATCAGTGTGGGCATCATGGCGCTTTAAATTACAGCGGAAGTTGTGTCCTTACCCAGCTTCCTGTCCCGGCAAATTAGCGGAAATGGCTTCTATTTTTTACTGATGCAGCTGAACCAGGTACTCAGTGCACCTCTTTGCAACTGGTTCAGTTTTACCTCGACCAAGAAATAAAAACTAATGGCTTTAAATTTCTGGTTTGGGATGCACTTATAAAGGTATATTACAACATTAAAAAAAAAAGAAAAGAGGCGATAAAGGTCTTGGCTTTAGTACATGTAGAGATTCGTACTTTAGTCAGACCAATGGCCGTTCAGTGAGGCGATTAGGTCACGCTTAGACGCCAGGTTTTGTTCCCTATTTTTGGTACCCACTTTATAGAGGCTGTATGTGCCCCAAGAACTCTCTCTATACACCAGAGTAACCCTCGGGCTGAAACTATAGAATAAATAATATAAATATTAAATAAATACACACTAATAAGTAATACTTTTTGTAATTGTGTGCTGACACTTCGGCCTACATTCTGGGCCTTCATCAGGGTGACTCAGAGAAGGTATGAAGTTACAACAGAGTTAGTTACAAAACTATAGAGTAAGTTCAATGCTATCAATAAAAAAAAAAAATTTTAAAAATCTGACAGTACAATAAACTGCGTAGCTCATATGCCTTACAACTACAAACATGAGCCCCTTGTTCGGGATAATTGTCACTTGTTCGGATTATTTTTTATATATTCAAAATCCTCTAAACAAGGAACAACAAAGCAGGCAACAAGAAGCTTGTTGTACAGTATTCTAAAAAAGGACATCCATGCCTCCCACGTCAGCCATCTGTTTTGAAGTACACCAGTCCCTCAGCAGATGTGCGTCCATCTTTGAGTGACTGGCTAAATAAACCGAATCGAGAATACAACACAAATGACTAACATCAGTTAGGCCATTAAACGAGACAAAACATCGAATAGCTTCACTTCATTCACTGAGAAACAATGCAATAATAACTAATAATTATAACAGTAATAAATAACATATGATTACAATAAAATAAATACGATACTAGCGGGCCCGTCCCTGCTTCGCACGGGTGCAATTTGAAGGATAAGACATTTATAATTAAAAAAGCTCATTCTGACTGATTTAGAGTTTATCTCTTCAGGAGTTTTTGTTTACCGTAACGAAACTTATAATTGGTTAACTTTATTTGTTTATTATTTTAAAGTCAAACATAGATAACAACAACTTTAATTTTTCCATACAATTAAACTTGATTGGTATGTATGTATTCAAAAACCATAGAAATAACAAACATTCCTATCCAATTAGGTTTTATAACTATTTTATATTTACTTATGTAAAGTATATGAGCTCACAACAACTTTATTTTAGAATTTAACGAATTCTTTTATTGCATATTTACTTATCTAAAATCGTGTGCTTTTCCAACGGTATATTATACATCTATATTATTACCTATATATCAGGAATAATTTTTGATGTCTTCGTCACACAAAACTTATTTTCCCCGTTTGAAGAAAAGTTGAATTGCAATGTATTTTACTTATAAACCTTCAAGAAAGAAAGACCTAATTGATCGTGAACCGTATCAAAATCGTCTTGTGGTTTTAAAATAATTAGCGGAAAAAAAAAAAGCTTCATCATTTATATATATGTATATATATATATATATATATATATATATATATATATATATATATAATATATATATATATAGAGAGATGAGAGAGAGAGAGAGAGAGAGAGATGTACTACTGAAGCCATTGACCCTCAAGGGTACAGATAAGAGAAAGAAAGAACCCAAAAAGAAAAAAAAAAATGTATACACAATAAAACAGAATATACAATGTTCCAAAAGCAGAAACTTGTTAAAATAAACATTGATAAAAAAACGGCTAAAAAGACAAGTTGGCGAATTTGATAATCGAAGAAAAAAGAGAAGAGCAAACACATTTTTTTAGATGAATTGTATTTTATTCTAAAAAGAAGAATACAAATATAAATCTATAAAATACCATTAGAAAGATAAAGATTTCAGAAAGAATGTTATCTGATATACAAAGCTTTAAAACGTAATGCAGAAAGACAAAAAGGGTATAAGCTTAAGTGATTATAGAAGACAATAATTCCTATTCTTAGATTATTTTAATCGGAAGCACGTATTTTAATCTAATCCAATTTAATTATTTCACTTCTTTTAGTCTTTACTTTATCTGAAAGTTCTTGAATTGATTTTAACAACGGAGGTAAATGAATGCATGTGTTGCGCCAACCAGAATTGTTTTCTGGTAAAGATAAAATAAAAATAAAAATTTAAACGAATATCCGTTGTTAGTAAACTCCATTAATGTTTTCACGCAAAAATAGTACGGCAGTTCTAATTCAATTCAGCACACCAAAAAATCCTCATTGGTTTTTCGGTTTGAAACTGTATGTGAAAAATATTATCGACCTTAATTTTTTTTAGTTACAATCTTCGGAAATTCAATTTTTATTTATATTTAGAGAACTGTCATTTCGGGAACGTTCCAGGACATAACGGAGCGTTCTTGACACAACAATTTAATTACGAAAAAGATATCTGTAATAAATATTTGTTTAATTAATTTAGTGTATATATTGCTAACGTGGTTTTTGCTTAATGTTTCATTTCTTTTAGCTTAATGTTTTCTTATGAGGCTGAAATAAATATATAACGGGGTGAAGAAAAATTATTCAGATGGATTGATACCGCAAAATTAAACCACAAGATAAAACATAATGCAGAAAGACGAAAAGGGCATAAGCTTAAGTGATTGAAGACAATAATTTCTATTCTTAGATTATTTTAATCAGAAGCACGTATTTTAATCCAATCCAATTTAATTATTTCACTTCTTTTAGTCTTTACTGTATCTGAAAGTTCTTGAATTGATTTTAACAACGGAGGTAAATGAATGCATGTGTTGCGCCAACCAGATTTTTTTTTAAAGATTATAATAAAAGAAAAATACAAATTTAGACATATACTCCTTTATGAGTTAGTTAATACAATTTTTAAAAAAGGTTGCGGGTTCAAACCTGCAGGTTGCCCAACGATTTTCGAGTGGGAGTAAAAAATCCTTGTGTCCTTTTTAAAAAGGTGGTCTCGAACCTGTGCGATGTCAGGTACTCATTAAAGATACCTATCCTAATAAAACCTGGATGGGCAAAATTTAGGAGTCCCACTGTAGCATCGTCCGATGAGCCACAGCAGCATAATGTGACGTTAAATAAACAAACAAAAACAATTAAAGTAATTACACCGCAAATCTTAAACATATTCCATTCTTCTTGCATTGGCTCCATTCATGTATTCAGATGTAATCATTTTTATGATACATTATTTTTATTTCAAAGGTTTGGTCGATGGTAATACCTAGGTTTTTGAAAGAGGAAGTGATGGTGATTGGGTGATCATTTAGGGTTAGACTCGGAAATATAGTATGGGATCTGAGGAGATTAGTAATATATATATATATATATATATATATATATATATATATATATATAGAGAGAGAGAGAGAGAGAGGGGGGGGAAGATGAGAAATATATAGTTTATATATTGTGCAAAATAGTAAGTTGTCTTTTATTGCTATAGTGAGCTGTTTTATGAGAGATCATGGAGTTAAAATACTGATTTCGATCTTTTGTTGGACATAACTTGGTAGTAATATATTACATATATAGGAAAAAAAATTAATTTTAAAAAGAAAATACACTGCTTGATTTTGATCTTGCACCTGGAGCAAGCACTTCCAGAGAGCTTGCTAGTATAATGATGGGCTGGTCGAAGTTATGATGGTCTGTTAGTATATTATGTGATGAAGCCTCAAAAACTGTTTTTACCAATAATTCTGCTTACCATCTGATTATTCCAATGCATATACCTAATGATCCATCACAATTTAATAGAATTTTCTAGTTTTAAAACAGATAATGATTATTAATTCTTTTTTCTATTTCATCCCGATGGAATTGTGTGTAATGATTGTAACAATATATCATTTATATTGAAGCCGCGTAGCATAAAATCAATCGCACTAAAATAAATATTTTTTGGAAATCTGCTGAAGCTTTTAATATATAAAGTTAGATTAAAATTGTGTTTATTGTATTTTCGAATAGCAGTTAACACTCCTTTTTTTTCGCATCACATTTGTTTGTAACAATACAAACAAATAAAACCTGGTGCGGACAACATACGACTTTCGCTTACCTCCGTTGTTAATATCCACTTCAAAAAAATTCAATAAAGTTAATAATTAATAGAGTACAAAAAAGTTAAAAAAATTATATTAAGTTTTTTTGCATACATATGTTCTTGATTAAACAATATAAAATTGTTTGATAATCACTTAAGTTTATGTCCTGTTCTTCAATTTACTTTGCCGTCTACAACTCTGTATATAGGATAAAAATCTTTTGCTTTTCAAAGCTATATTACTAGGCTTGTGTTCGGGAAAAAAAACCCTAAAAATTGTTTGCAATTTTCTTCTTTAGTTAGTTATGAAATTACTTAACATCATCATGCACACTGTACACTGACAACAGAACAAGACATAACTTCAAACTTGAAAGAAGCATTAAGAAATGATGAGGACATAATTTTAAGACTTTTTGAATTTTTTAGAGACATTGTTCTGTTAAACTCAATATAAACGTAGAGAATCAAGACCCGCTAATGACCCGAAAGGGTAGATGCGGAATAACAAATAAATAAATAAATTACTTAAAGTAGTATATTTACCGGTTTTTAATCAATGTTAATAAAATGATATGGTTACCTTTTTATAATAAACAAAATAAAAGATACTTTAGGGGCAGAAAATTTACAAAATGGGCATTGAAGCCCTGTCAGATACTTTCAATCAGAATGAAACTTACATGATATTGAAGCCTTTCGAATTTTACATAGATCTAGTGAGTTTAAACAAATTATTAGAACCTTCGTTGAGAAAACAGTAAAAAAAAATAGCATAATATAAAGTTATGGTTCAGCGATTTTGATAATTAGGCTGATGCAACATCTTAGGCATATACATTTCAAAAATATAAAATTTCAGTTGTATACAGCTTATCAAAGTTGAGTTATCACAATCACACATCCTCAAACACGCACACATATATGTATTTGTTATATAATAATAACCTATATAATAATAATAAACCTAATAATATAATAATAGTTATATAATAATAATAACCTAACTTTCAAATTTTTATCCAACTTATAAACATTAAAAATACATATATTTATAGTTTATTATTTTTTTATCAGCTTAATGTTTTTGATTACACGAGGTTTTTAATTCCTCACTTTAAAACAATATTTCCAGTGAAATAGAAAAAAAAAAAAAAACATCAAAAAAATAGCATAGTATAAAGTTATGGTTCACCGATTTTGATAATTAGGCTGATGCAACATCTTAGGCATATACATTTCAAAAATATAAAATTTCAGTTGTATACAACTTGTCAAAGTTGAGTTATCACAATCACACATCCTCAAACACGCACACATATATGTATTTGTTATATACTGGTCCAAAAGTATATTAATTACGTACCTAACTTTCAAATTTTTATCTAACTTATAAACATTAAAAATACATATATTTACAGTTTATTATTTTTTTTATCAGCTTAATGTTTTTGATTACACGAGGTTTTTAATTCCTCACCTTAAAACAATATTTCCAGTGAAATAGAAAAAAAACAAAAAAAATTTAACGCAGATTACTATTAAAAACGAGAAGATAAAAAACTCTGAATCTCTTATAGCCTTGAAAGCCCTTCTTTCCCCCCCTTGAATTTTCTCCGGGCAGCGTAATTCTTGATTCGGTTGGGCCTTGAAATCGCATGCTATGTCAGCATCATACCTATTATATACATACCAGTTACGTTGGCGAAGAACGCAACACGTACATGTTGTGAACTAACAACTTAATGTTATAGCGCAAGATATGATGATATAAATTAGGAGGAAGGACTTTCCCAATATGAACTTGAGAAACTCGAGCTAGATACATTTAATAGTTTATTTATTCGTTGAAAGTCACTTTATGCTACTGAGACTAATCGGATGTTCCTACAGTAGGAGTCCTAAATTTTGCCTATCCAGGTTTTATTAGGATACGGATCTTAACGAGTACCTGACATCGCACAGGCTCGGAACCATCGGTTAACGTCCCCTCCGAAGGATTGGCTTAACCAATGATTTTCCTCTCCCATTAAAAAATCGTAAGACCACCTGTGGGTTTGAACCCGTGAGTTTGGCATAAAAGGCTGTTAAGCTAGCCACCCTGCTACAGGTGATCCCTTAGATAATGGTAAAAACACATATCCGAACCAAATTAAGTTGATTTATTTTGTGGAGAAAAATATTATATACGGGATGTTTCAGGGGTAAGTTAAATTATTTGACGGATTTTGATACATTTTCAATATCATTTATAGGATTCTTTGCTAAAGGTTAGTAAGTAAAATATATTGTAATTAAATTTCGTCAGTTTTAGTGGTTTTCAACAATTATTTTACACTAACTTATTTAAATAGTCAATGTCCCTTATTATGTATCCAACCAAACCTTACACCGCGACCTAAATATTTCTTTTATTTTAGACCTTATACCATTAAAATTCTCTAAATTTCATCAGAACGTTATCCATCCCCCCAATCCGCTAGCTCAATCCCTATCCAGCTCCACACACACCCTTACCATCCTCCTAGAAGGTTGAAACGGCAGTGGCCTCGAGACCTCTTGTAACATATATATTGGAGTTATAGCATTGGCTAGATTCTCCACTCACGCTTGTGAATTGTATATAGGTATGAGTGACTTTTGTATATACTTTTAATGATTTTGTTTTGTATATCTGTATATAGTATTATTATTATATAAATTTATTGTTTTGTATATATCGTGTGAATGTTGTACTTTATCACTATAAAAAATGTCCTAAATTGGACAGATTGTAATATTACTCAATAAAGAATTGTTTCTAAAAAAAAACTTATTTATTTCTGCATTTAATTAAAAAATATTTATTTCTGGATCGTATATGAAACAGATGGAAATAAAATATGGCAATCTTGGCACTTTATACGTTGGACATCATAATAAATAACATTGATTTTTTTTTTTTTTTTTTCTTTTTACATTAATTGATTGTTATATGACTCTTTAAGCTTTACCGAACTTTAACTTTATTTTAAACTTCTTAAATTGATTTTAACAACCGAGGGAGGTGAAAGACGTGTGTTGCGCGCACCAGATTAAAAAAAATTCATCAAATATTAATTATTATTTTTATTATTCAACACACTTATACCGGTGGATCACTACTCATTAATACGTAGTTACTCTTCTAGTTCTTTTCATAATTTCTACACTTTTTTGTAGCTATGTACTCATAACGTTCCCGGCGATGGATCAAAGCATTTTGAATGTAATCGCTAAAGCGAGACAAATATTAATCAATGCTAGGCTTGAACGTGCAAAATTAAAAAAAAAAACAAGTCCTTGATTACAATCATATGAAGAGTCAAATAAACTAATTTGGGAAGAAAGACTTACGGTAAATTTAATACTTCCACAATTTAATATGAAAAAAAAAAAAAAGAATCGTGCCGTCTAAGGATAGAATGTCTGTTACCAGATACTAGCCCTACTGAATTTCACAAACACAATAAGACATGTAATACAAGTTGGTCCACTGTTAAGCTACTATTCGAATAGAATTAAATGTATTTTAGAGCACTGATGGTCTTATCCCATGAAGAAACATTGTGTGAAAAATATCAACAGTTTTTATCATGAAAAGACCTTTCAAACTACAGATAAATTACAACAACTATGATAAATCAACAAAGATTCTACATTCAGTAATCAAACGTTTTTGTGCAAAATGAATGACAACACTCTTAAAAAAAAAGGAAGCATGTATATATGTACTATTTTTTTTCAATTTATATTTTATTGATTTTTACAACAGTATATAACATAAATACAAGCCGTAAAAGTTTCTAATTATGATAAAGGGCGTGAAAAGACTTGTGAAGAAAGAAATTACCTCGCGGCAGAACTTCAATGTATATTTAAGTTAGTAGAACCCGAGGCATTCTTCCTTTTCAACGCCTCGGAGGATTATCAGGAATATGTGAGGTTAATAGGTTGCGGGCAAGAGGGTTTATGTGGGTTTGGAGTTTAGAAGTGAAAGTGGTATATCTGGTACGATAAAGGTCTGCAACAAATGGGATATTAAGGTCGTTATGGATGATTTTATTTGTGACGAAATAAGAAGCGTTTAGGATCTTGCTAAGGATTTCTGATTGTAAGGATTGAATGCAGGAAGGAATAGATGGTATAGTAGAGCCCCAAAGCTCGATTCCATACGTCCTGATGCGCCTGATAATAGTAAGATAAATGAGCTTTTTGTAATACAGTGGAAGTTTTGAACGTTTGTCTAGTAAGTGTTCTAGTGATCTGTTTCTACAAGTTTAAATTATGATAAATTCTCCTATCAATAATTACGACCTTAAGATAAAATGATTAAGGAATCCAAACTGAGAGACTCAAGGTTAGTATAATGAGATTATTAATAACAAAAAAACAATTTGTTAATAGGTTTTTATTTTTAACCGACTTCAAATGATGTGGTCATCAGTTTGCTTTTATGTTTATTTTTTTAAAGAATTAATTCAGCCTTTTGTTGTTATCTTCTATAGTTATATCAAGGGAGGGAGGAATTATAACCAAATCTAACTAAAATTAGACCAAATTTGTAGATTTGAAAAAATAAAACATCGTCTTATTAGGATTGATAAAAAACGGCTAAATAGTCGGATTATAAAAAAGTTGGACAAATTTTATAACCGACTAAAGGAGAAAAGAGCAAACTTATTTTTTTTAGGTAAATTTATTTTTCGAACACAAGAATACAAATATAACTGTATGAAATACCTTTTTAAAGACAAAAATTTCAGAAATAATGTTATCTGATATACAAACCTTTAAAACGTAATGCAGAAAGACAAAAGGGCACAAGCTTAAGTGATTATTGAAGATCATCATTTATATTCTTAGATTATTTAATGGGAAGCACGTTTTTCATCTAATCCCATTTAATTATTTCACTTTTTTTAGTCTTAACTTTATTTGAAAATTCTTGAATTAATTTTAACAACGGAGGTAAATGAATGCATGTGTTGCGCCAACCAGAATTTTTTTCTGGTAAAGATAAAATAAAAATACAAATTTAAACGAATATCCTTTATTAGTTAGTTAAAGCCATAAAAAAAAAATAAAATAAATAAAACAAAAATAAAAAATACTGTATAAATCAACTCCATTAATGTTTTCACGCAAAAATAGTACGGCAGTTCTAATTAAATTCAGCACACCAAAAAACCTGTATGTCAAAAATATCATCGACCTTAATTTTTTTTTTTTGATACAATCTTCGGGATTTCAATTTTTATTTATATTTCGAGAACTGTCATTTCGGGAACGTTCCCGGACATAAAGGTGCGTTCTTGAAACAATTTAATTACCCAAGTGATATCTGCAATAAATAATTGTTGATTAAATTAGTGTGTATTTTCTGCTAACGTGGTTTTGAATAACCGTATCATTTATTTTAGCTATATGTAGTCTCATGACGCTAAAATAAAAATAAAACGGGGTGAAAAAAAATATGCAGAAGAATTGATATCGTAAAATTAAACCACAAGATAAAACAATGTTAAAATTGAACGTAAATATGAACCTTTAAATAAAATACTAAGAAGAAAATAAAAAAGAAAGATGATAAACCTAAGATATCAACATCTCCAAATAGTTAAGTTGATCTAATGATTAAAAAAAAAAAAAAAAAAACTCAACGTACCTCCTGAAGTGTGCAAGATACTTTTATTTAACAAAGTATTGACCAAGATCAACATAAAAGTTGAACAATATTGAAAATGAATTTTTACTTGGCTACTTATATTGATTCAAAGAGATTTAAGTAAAATTAAAAAAAAAAATAATTAAGCCTTATGTTTAAAGAATAAATAAATTTTCAAACCATCCAACATCCATACATTTTACTCATTATTTTATAAATCTAAATTATATCTATATCGTGCATGATTTCGGGAACACCTTATCGTTTTCGGAAACGTCACTAAAATCACAGATAAAAAATAATTATTTTTTATGTTTTCAAAAAACGTCCCATGTAATATTAAAATTAGACGGACTTCTTATATCTTCAGCTATTTATTTATATATAAGCCAACACTAATGCTATAATTAGTTAATTTTATACAAGAAAATAGTCAAATAGCTCCATTTGTAGCGATATATACGCATTTTTTTAACGTTTACATTATAATGCGAAACTATACAGAGGTAATTTAAATACCGTTAAAACAGATACTTTCCAAAAAATAAAATAAAATAATGATTGAACCTGCGAATCAATGAATCGAATTCGAAGATCGACAAAATTTCTTTAATATCATGGCCTATCCGACCTCGGTTCCTACTTCCTACTCATCCTCGTACGACCTCGATCTTGCATTTCCTAGCTTACCCACGCTTTCTTCAATCCTCTCTGCAAAATGAGTCGGCATCAAGCAAGCAACCCGGTTCTCATTACGCGAAACTAACAAAGAAAAATCTTCCATAGAAGTGTTAACCCATTTTTAAGTTTTCCATGAACATCTCTTATCGTCTTTCAGGCCAAGCGCTTGCAGAGAATTTCGACTCTATAAACGAAAATAAAGCGTAAAATAGAAATATTAAATATCAATATCTTCTTTAAGTTCTTTTATTTTAAAACATGGTTTTGGTTAAAACCAACTTTCAGGATCAACTTTAATTTGAATTAAATTATTTGTGCACAATAAACACTAATTTTACAATTTATTATTATATACACTTTCATTATAGTGAAATATTGTAAACAGAAAAAAACGAATCTGGTAAGAAAAAAAAAAAAACATTTATAACTAAAAATAATAAGAGACGATTAAAGAATTAATATTTTGAAAAATGCAGAGATATCATTCGTGATAATATAAATTAAAAATCGAAAAGCAGACATTTATAAATAATTTATTAAAAGCGTATATATTTTTCATATTTTTCCAAAAATAATATTAAGCAATCTTAACGACAAGGAGTGGATCCCAAATGTATCTCACCGAATTTGATAAAATTTAGTGTTCAGATAAAACTAGACACTAAACCAATAGACTCGACAAAATAATAAGGGACAACAATTCCCAGGAGTCACGTCAATAAATAGAAAAGTTTGTGCAGAAAACCACAATTTATGTAATATTTTTTTCTTATAGCGAAGGTAGAAATATACATTTTGTGTCAAAATTACCTTATTTCAATGCGAATTAATCTAAAAAACAGGACATTAAATTATTCAAGTTTTATGCTTGGTAATAAGCCTAAAAATATAAATATTCTCATCGAAACAGCACTTTTCATAAGGTTTCTTATAACTCAGTTCCTCATTCATAAAAAAGGAATCTTAATCTGAACGAGTTTTTTTAAGATACGTTATTAAAAGCAATGTTCTGACGAGATTATTTATATTATTAGGGTTATTACCAAATATTATTTATATTATTATTGATATTTAAATTATTTGGGTTATTATAAAACATAAAACTTGAATATTTTAATGGTTAATTTTTTTAATTATTTTGCTTCGAAATAGTGCAATTTTGACACCAAACAGAGTTTTACCTTATGAGTAAATAAGTAATTTAGGATCACATGTAGCTGAATGGTTAGCATAACAGCCTCCTATGCCAAATGTCACTGGTTCAAACCCGCAGGTGGTCCTAGGATTTTTTAATGGGGGTAAAAAATCCTTAGTTATGACGTCCTTCGGAGGGGACGTTAAAAAGTGATTCTGAGCCTGTGCAATGTCAGGTACTCGTTAAAGGCCCCTATCCTAATAAAACCTAGATAGGCAAAATCTAGGACTCCCACTGTACCATCGTCCGATTAGCCATAGAAACATAAAGGGACGTTAAATAAATAAACAAAGAATAAGTGATTTAGTCAATAAATAATGTACATTTTTCGGCCGTCAATTAAAACTCAAACTTAATAATATCGTAATTTCAAATAACAGAAATTAAGGTCCACCGCTGTGTGATTCTTTATGATAATTTCGATTAAAAGTCAGGCTAATTAAAGCCCAATCCGATACGTTAAAGGTTTAAAACGATACGATACGAAATAAGCGAAAATGTTTCACAATAAATTAAACTGACCCAGATTTCTTCACGGTTTATAAAAGTTCAACTCCGAAGTCGACACTTAAGAGCGATAAAAAAAAAAAAAAAGTAGGGGTCAATATGGCGGGAACCACAAGATGACCGATACAAGCCGGATCTGATAAGGAATGTATAGCTTTCACTTAAGAAACCAATCCATACATCCATGTAAGTTTATACTCCGATAAAAGATCTTTAAATCGACATTCTCTCTAAGATCAAGATGAAATCGAAATTGGATTGGACTATTTATAGACTCGAGTTTGCCCTAGGGGAATTATTAATGTTATTTAAGAAAATAAAAAATAAGTAACGAATCGTTTATAAGATCTATTGCGATTCAAAAAAAGCTTATGTACACATTTTTACTTTCACTTACCTATATATGAAATATATAGTATAGGAAATTATTGTGATCGTAAACATTTTCAAAAATTAGAGTTTTCACCAAATAGACACGTTTTAGGTTTCCCTGAGGCCAAATGATTAAGCGGTAAGTCTACCGGAAAAACTAAAATTCCATATTTAAGACAACTATACGCCCGAGACAACTTTTTCGTAAAAATCAGCTAGCCAGAAAAGTCACTTTATACGTACATTTTGTACCTTTTTACGATTTTTTGAAAAACGGCTCAAGCGATATTGATTAAACTTGCTATATGTTTTAAAAAGAGCTTTAAAAGATTATTGTAGTACAATAAAGACTACTCTATTGAACATGTATTAATAGAATTTAGTCTGAATCTTAATTACATATTTTTGCTAAATACTTGGTCTTTTGAAATTCAGCAAAATAAAAAAAAAAGGTAATGTTTTTACGTTCCTAAAGCACATATTGGATTTTATCTTTATATAAACACCCCCATAATACATACATAAAATATATGAAGTGTCCATCCTATTAGCCTTAATTTGGTAGGAAAGGATGTTGAAAAACGAGAAAAAGGGGTGGTTAGGGATGGTTTGCTGAATGCTTTTCTGTATATGACCCTCTACTGTAGCAGGAGAGCCTCAAGGTGTTACTTGGAGTATTAGCATTCGAAACTAGTTACACTGGTAAGATAGTAGACATGTACCGTGGAATGAACAACATTCAAACAAGCAAGCTCGACTTTCTTTGTCATCTCAGTTGGCATAACATGGCTAGCGAAAGTTGGCAAGACAGTTGTAACATACAGAGGACGGGGAAACTTGACGAGGATTCATAATTGGAAATCGCCTTCCCACAATTTGTTTACTGGAAACAAGAACTCTTCGAGTGTGCCATTACAATGCAACTGAAAAGGAAAACAGCGCAGTAGTTATAAATGTGTGAGAATTTTCGACGTTTTGAAGTGGAGTGCCACTCGTAGTGGGGAGACAAAGAGTCACTTGAATGGAAACCGGAACATGTACGTGTATTTGTCCTATTTTCAAATAATAAATAATATAATGTCATTTATCATGTAAGAGAAGATAGGGTCTTTCTTAAATCGTACAAATAAGTTTATAAAATTAAGCAATCGATATTTTATTTAGCGAAATCTCATCAGAGACATCTATGTACAACTTTAATAATAATAATAAGCATAGCGCATACAAAGCTTTGATGCCAATACAATGAACCCTTGCTTACACATTTCAATCCAATAATCACCGTACATTCCTAAGCCCCTGTGATCCGAATCCTCGCACCAACCTGCCTCTTGGAAGATAGCCAGTAAGTTTTATAAAATTTTTAGTTAAATATCAATTAAGCTAAAATTAAATACCTAACCCGTCATTGCCCATATTGACTTGATCTTGCTTTTTCTAAAAAAATTAGGTCTCGTGGTTATGCACCTATATTAATACTTTTAATTATTGAAAACTGGTTTATTATGGGAAACTATAAAAAAGCATCAAAACTGGGTTTTGTCACATGAAATGTCCGTTTTCAAGGTTAAGGAGTTTTATTAAAAATACGATATGAAAACAAGATAATTTTATTCGAAGTATTTACCTTCTTTTTCTACACATTTTTTCCAACCTGACACCAACTTTTTTATCCCCGAACTGAAAAACTCTGAGCTTTGAAGTGAAAGCAAATCTGAAAACGCACTTTTTACTTGATCATCATTTTCAAAACGTTATCCTGTGACGAAGTTGTCTAAATTCCTCTACAGGTGGTAATCTGTTGGAGACAAGTCGGGAGAATATGGTGGGTACGGAAGAACTTCGTAGCCCAGTTCTTTGAATTTTTGCACGGTATGTTTTGAAACATGGGGTCTTCCTGCAGCTCAGTGAGATCATGAGATACCTATGTATAGAGCTTTTTTTACTTTCCCAATACACTTTACATGTCTGGAAACGGTAGATGCACTTGCATTTAGTTGTGCTGAGAGTCCTTTAACTGTTTGGTAGGGGTTTCCTTCTAATGTATGTTTGAGGACATCGGAGGTCTTCCTCGGAGCAAGTTTTCCAAGTCGGTATCCCCAGCTGAAAACTTAGCAAACCAACGGCGAATGGTCCGTTCATTAACACTCCCTTCCCCAAACGCCTTGCAAATATTTCTAGCGGTCTCAGCTGCTGAATGGCCTAGTTTAAACTCGTACAAAAATGTTACTCGAAAATCGCGTGTTTCCGTGTTCATATTTGGAGGTATACTAAAAAGTGGGTAATTGATTGCGAAGCTAATGTTTATAATACAAAGGTAGAGGATTAGTAACTGTTTACTTTAAATATGTAAACATTCGGAAGAAAACAACAGAGAACTGCAAAATCCTTTAGGTATTTCAGAAACTATAAAAACGGACATTTCATGTGAAACAAACCGATATTTTAAATATTCACTAAATTCAATAAAATCCGATTAATATCTCCTAAAGCATTTTTCCAATGTTAAACTACAGAATACTAAAATAAGAAGTTTTCAGAATAGAGTGAAAAAAGGGGCTTTTATCGATCAGTTTCAACCGAGATTCGTTATCTCTAAGTGATATTTTGCTTACTCAAAATGTAATAGCAGTTTCGTCATTTAATGAGTTTTTATTTCCGAAAAGGAACAAAATTTTATGTGTAATTGGCGATGATACCTTAAAGATAAAGCACCGTCAGTAAGTGGTTTGATCGGATCCCGAAGCGGAAATTTTGACTTGGACGAAGCAAAGAGCTCGGATCGTGCTTTAGCTGTTGATGGTGACCAAATTCAGCATTGGTCACAGACAACCGTCATTCGGGATAACACAGAAACGCTTAACATACAATATTTACAAGAATCTAAGTTTTTATGGAAATCGAAAGTTAAAAACTCTACGAACTTATTTTAAACCCAATAAAAAATGAGGACTTATGTATTGAAAAAATAATCTTGTGATACAATGAATAATACTGTATATAAAGTATTTTCGTTTAAAAATTAGCTCATTACACCCAAATAAGATACACATGATGTGCTTGGAGGTATTTTCATCTAAAACTTTCTAACTAGGCTTACTACATAATTAGTAGATTACAAGACCAGATAAAAATTCGAAAACAGATAATAAAAACGGTCCTACTGAAAAGTCCAGGAACAACTCTAGAGGTGATTATAAACACAAAAAAATGGAGACTCAGAAACAGAAATAGTAAAAAGTACTACGTGGTTTGTGCACGGTTTGATGACTTGGGACTTTCTAGCCAGATTTCACCATAGCTCCCATTCATAACAATATCGATTTTTCAATTCTGCTCCCCTCCTTACACTGACAATAGGAAACATGAAGACTATTACAGCCGGTTAAGCATCGCAGTTGCAACAACGATGGTTCCATGTGTACAGCATATGCTCTCGTATGTACTCTTCTGTGTAACTTCAGTGCAAATAAATTCGTTCCGATTTAATTTTTATAAAACTCTGTACAATAAAATAGCCTGTTCCACATACTTCTCTACTGTGAAAAACTAATTGAAGAAAGAGAAAAGTATTTAAGGCCATTTTTATTCGTACATAGTGATCAACATAACATAAACAATTAAAAACAAAATAAATAATAACATCAAAATAAAAAATCTGGTGCGGGCAACACACGACTTTCACTTACCACCATTTTTAAACTTAATGAAACAATTTTCAAATACACTTAAAGATAAAAATACGTGAAACTATAAAAGAATTAATTAAATTGAATTTATATAGAAACATGTGTTTGATTCAAAAATCTATTGCATTATTATCTAAAATAATCAGTTAGTTTTATGTTCATTTCATCACTCTCTATTAACTTTTAAAAGCTTGTGTATGAGAGGATAATTTTTCTAAAATCTTTAGCTTTCCAACGGTATATCATACATGTATATTACTGCTCTTATGTTCAAAAACGAAAAATTGCATTAAAAAAATATTTTTTCTATTTTCTCCTTTAGTTGGGTATCAAGTTTATTCAATTTATATATTTACCTGTTTTTCATCAGCATTAACAAGATAATCTAGTTATTATTATTGAATCTACAAAATTAAAGGTACTTTAGGGGAAGAAAATTTAAAATATCGGCATTTAAGCCCTGTCAGACCATTTTTATCTAAATAAAACCTACATGATATTCAAGCCCATTAAATTTTACATCGATATAGCGAGTTTAATCAAAATCGTCGGAACCGTTTTTGAGAAAATCGAAAAAAGGTGCAAAATGCATGGTATAAAGTGCCTCTTCTGGTAGGCTCATTTTGATGAAAAAAGTTTTGTCACGTCTTGGGCGTATAGTTGTCTTAAATATGAAATTTCAGTTTCAAAGGACTTACCGTTTCCGCCCGGGAGCTACCACACACACACACACACACACACACACACACACACACACACACACACACACAGACCTTTTTGCGGGACTTGGTTATTTGGACTCAGGGGACCCTAAAACGTGTATTTCCGTTGAAAACTAGAATTCGAAAATTTTCACGATCGCAATACTTCCCCTTACTATATATAGTAAGTGAAAGTAAAAATAAATACAGACCTCAAGAATTTGATTAATGTAACAAAACAACTAGCTAAGCACAAAGTTTGCAATAGTAAAAATAAAATATGACAGTGAGCCAATAGTCAACTTTTAGAAGTGGATGTAGCAGTTAGCTACAATAAATAATATTTATCAAGAAAAAAGGTAATTTATAGTTCTGTGGCGGTCATGAAAAAACTGGATAACTCGAATTATATCAACAACGAGTTAGCTCCACGTATCGCTCCCTCAACAGTCACCCACGTCCGGTTAAATTGGTTAAAGAAATTTCTTGGGGAAAGAAATTTCAGGGGAAAAGAAAGGTGTATGTTATAACTCCATTTTGGGTATTACGTAAAGTTTAAGTCGCTCACCTGTAAAATGAAAGATTTTGACTTAACCACTTATTCACGACCGCCACAGAGTTAATTGTTACTATGAAAATTTTATATGAATAGTGACTTTATGAAAATTGGTATAAATAGATCTAGAAAATATTTAATAAATGCAAATACTTAATATGCAAAATGTTTTAAAACTTTTAAGTCTTAATAATGAGGACAAAGCCCCGAAACGTCTGAAATCGACGAATTATATAATAATGATAACAATAATGATGATGGAAGAAAACTGTGTTTGTTTTATGATGGATAAATAAAATAGCTAATTCCACACACTTCTCCGCTGTGAAAAACTAATTGAAGATAGAAAAAAGTATTTAAGATTATTATTTTTATCCGTACATAGTGATCAACATAACATAGAAAACATACTCCAAGTCAACAGCCTACAAAAACTGAATAGGATTTACATGCTTTTAGTGTCTTCAGTTAGTGATATAGCATGCAGAATTATAGTTTCCTTAAATAATGATGGACCACACACACACATGTTATAATATAGCTCAGTTTATTATTTTCCTTTTACTATGATTATCTTTTATGTTCTTTTTTCTATTATTTATTGTTATTTGAATAGTAAGATATGAAATTCAGTATCAATGTGTGTGAAGTAAAATTGGCAATATTTAACTAAATTTGTACAAGATTTGTATATTTTTAATATTGTACAATATACAAGATTTTTATATTGTATAAGATTTGTATATCTGTAACAAATAAAAAAAAATTATAATAATAATGATATACAATAAATTATACATTTATCGTCGCTTTGGCTCACAGAAAGATGTTGGAGTGGGAGTCCTTAATTTTGCCTATCCATATTCAATTAGAATAAGGATCTTTGAGGAGGACATGATATCGCACAAACTCGGGACCACCAATTTACGCCATTCCAAACTACGGCAAAATCAAGGATTTTTTACTACCTTTAAAAACACCAAGGGCCATCTGTCGGTTTTAAACCCATGCCCATACGGTTATAATAAGGTATGTAGGAACTTGGAGATTCACGGTTCAGAAAAAAATAAATAAATAAATAAGAACCGAATATTCGACAAAAATATCATGAATATAACAGAAGCTGTTCTGATATGCCAATAAGAAGGGACTAAAATAAGAGTTGGGAGAATAATAAACATTATTTTAATTTTAACATGCTTTAAATCTTAAACCACACTATGATTATGACCATAAATTGTAAACATGTATTTAGAACTATACTTATGCCATTTACTTATAAAAAACAAATAACCTTCTTGTCTGGTATATATATATATATATATAAAATATATATATATATATATATATATATATATATATATATATATATAATATATATATATATATATATATATATATATATATAGCATTTCCAAGTCAATTGTAACCTTTTCCAAGTCAAATGTAACTTTTTCCAAGTCAAATGTAACCTTTTCCAAGTCAAATGTAACCCTTTCCATTTCAAATGTCACCTTTTCCAAGTCAAATGTCACCTTTTCCATTTCAAATGTTACCTTTTCCAAGTCAAATGTCACCTTTTTCTGCACTTCTAGCCTTAAATATTCCGTTTTATTTATTGAAAAATAATTAGTTTAATTAACATTATGACTTTTTTAATAATTTTGGCATATAATAAATGATATTTTTTTTTGGGTCTTTTAGATATTTGATATCAAGTTCTGTTTTTTACTAGCTAATATTTAAAAAAAATAATTATCGTCTATTTAGTTTTAAGATAGTTGTTGATTTTGATTTTTTAGATAGGAGGGGTAGTTTTTTGGAATAATTAATGTGTTTTCGGGTATTATAATTAAATTTTTCGAGCTGTATTTTTTATCGCTCGCGTGCATTTTAACTCGCATTAAATTTTAATGTTTTTTTATTGATATAGGGATTAATTAATGTGCTTTCGGGTGGTTATGATTACGTTTTTTGAGCTGTATCTTTTATCGGTCATGCGTATTTCAACTCACATTTACTTTTAATGTTTTTTATTGATATAGGGATCAATTAATGTGTTTTCGGGTATTATAATTACGTTTTTCGAGCTGTATTTTTTATCGCTCGCGTGCATGTTAACTCGCATAAAATTTTAATGTTTTTTATTGATATAGGGATTAATTAATGTGCTTTCGGGTGGTTATGATTACGTTTTTTGAGCTGTATCTTTTATCGGTCATGCGTATTTCAACTCATATTTACTTTTAATATTTTTTATTGATATAGGGATTAATTATTTTGCTTTCGGGTGGTTATCATAAGGTTTTTCGAGCTGTATTTTTTTCGCTCGCGCTTATTTTAACTAAAATTTACTTTTTATGTGTTTTATTGATATAGGGACTAATTAATGTGCTTTCGGGTGGTTATGATTACGTTTTTCGAGCTGTATTTTTTATCGCTCATGCGTATTTCAACTCGCATTTACTTTTAATGTTTTTTATTGATATAGGGATTAATTATTTTGCTTTCGGGTGGTTATGATTACGTTTTCCGAGCTGTATTTTTTTCGCTCGCGCTTTTTTTTAACTAAAATTTACTTTTTATGTGTTTTATTGATATAGGGATTAATTAATGTGCTTTCGGGTGGTTATGATTAAGTTTTTTGAGCTGTATTTTTTATCGCTCATGCGTATTTCATCTCACATTTACTTTTAATGTTTTTTATTGATATAAGGATTACTTAATGTTCTTTCGAGTGGTTATGATTACGTTTTTCGAGCTGTATGTTTTATCGCTCATGCATATTTCAACTTCTATTTACTTTTAATCTTTTTATTTTTATAGAGATCTATCCTTGTGTTTTCGCGGGGTTATGAAAATGTTTAAAAGCTTTTTTATTATCACTCGTGCGGATTTCAACTCGCCTTTATTTTTGATATTTTTTTATTGATATTGGGATTGATTGTTTTGTTTTTGGTTCTCATTATAACGTTGCTGGAATATACATCGTTTAGGTTTTTTTTTGGGTTTTTTTATTATTATCATTTTATTAAAGGATTAGTTATAGTTCCTTTTCTAGCGTCCTGAGTAATTTTTTCAATTAAATCTTTTGTAAAGGATCCGCTTCCTAATTTGGTCTTACAATTAATTGATAATTTAATTGAGGAATCGTTTATTCTATTTTCGGGTGTTCTGATAACATTATTTGAACCAAATTTGTTATCGCTTTTACTCATTTTAAGTTGCTGTTTCTATTTCATAAATATTCGATAGAGGGATCGTTTATAGTGTTTTCGGGAATACTAATAGAGTTTATGACATTTATTTATAGCTATTGCACATTTTAACTTAAATGAAAGGTGATCTAGAAGAATGCGCAATCGCGATGTAACGTCCAAATCAAAAATGTAATCAGATCCTGCAAAAAAACAATAAATAATTTTTACATCATATTATAAATCATATATATTAAAGAATAAAGTTCAAAACACGTTATGAGAATCCCCTAAAACAAAAACAAAGAAAGACCACTGCAAATGCAAGTTTAAATGAGAGCAAGCGACAATAAAAACAGCTTAAACAACGTAATCACAAGACCCGAAAAGATAATTACAAACGTCTATAACAATAAAAAATATCAAAAGTAAATCAGAATTGATATACGCATAAGCGATAAAAGATACAGCTCGAAAACGTAATCATAACCACCCAAAAGCACATTAATTATCTCTATATAAATAAAAAACATTAAAAGTAAATTCGAGTTAAAATGCGCGGGAGCGATAAATAAATAAAACTAAAAAAAACATAATTATAGGACCCGAAAACACAATTTTCAACACCTATATCAATATGAAACATAAAAAATTAATTTTAGTTAAAATAAGCGAGAGCGATAAAAAATACAGCTCGAAAAACTTAATCATAACCACCCGAAAGAACATTAAGTAATCCCTATATCAATAAAAAACATTAAAAGTAAATGCGAGTTGAAATACGCATGAGCGATAAAAAATACAGCTCAAAAAACGTAATCATAACCACCCGAAAGCACATTAATTAATCCCTATATCAATATAACACATAAAAAGTAAATTTTAGTTAAAATAAGCGCGAGCGAAAAAAATACAGCTCGAAAAACGTAATTATAATACCCGAAAACACATTAATTGATCCCTATATCAATAAAAAACATTAAAAGTAAATGTGAGTTGAAATACGCATGACCGATAAAAGATACAGCTCAAAAAACGTAATCATAACCACCCGAAAGCACATTAATTAATCCCTATATCAATAAAAAACATTAAAATTTAATGCGAGTTAAAATGCACGCGAGCGATAAAAAATACAGCTCGAAAAATTTAATTATAATACCCGAAAACACATTAATTATTCCAAAAAACTACCCCTCCTATCTAAAAAATCAAAATCAACAACTATCTTAAAACTAAATAGACGATAATTATTTTTTTTAAATATTAGCTAGTAAAAAACAGAACTTGATATCAAATATCTAAGAGACCCAAAAAAATATCATTTATTGTATGCCAAAATTATTAAAAAAGTCATAATGTTAATTAAACTAATTATTTTTCAATAAATAAATAAATAAAACGGAATATTTAAGGCTAGAAGTGCAGAAAAAGGTGACATTTGACTTGGAAAAGGTAACATTTGAAATGGAAAAGGTGACATTTGACTTGGAAAAGGTGACATTTGAAATGGAAAGGGTTACATTTGACTTGGAAAAGGTTACATTTGACTTGGAAAAAGTTACATTTGACTTGGAAAAGGTTACAATTGACTTGGAAATGCTATATATATATATATATATATATATATATATATATATATATATATATATATATATATATATATATGATTTTTTTTTTAATCCTTAGAGAAGTTATTGATATAATATTCACTCATATTATCTAGGATGAGTAAAAATGGTGATTTCTTTAGAATAGGCAATGAGACATGTTGCGATAACCATGTAATCAAGTCTATGAAAAATCTGAGTCAGCAAACCTCCGTGTTATCTTATAAAGCATCTGATAATCGGGGAAAGATTTCTTAGACTATATTACTAATTTTGAGAATTTAGCTGAATAAATACAGATTTATTACAATACTTCAACAATCGACACTGTGTATTAAATATCTATAAATATAATACATAAATCAAGTCCTCCACAAATCGTAGGAACAAGGATTATTTTCATACCCACATCAGTTTTGTGGTAACACAAAACCACTTTATGAGTCACTATGTATTCTTTTCCTTGTAATATATACAAACTTCATAGACGTTAAACACTATATTAAACTTGCTCATTCATTTATTTTAACTTACACTTACCTATAATATAAAATATATAGTAAGGGAAAGTATTATGATTATAAAAATTATATGATTATCAAATAAAAATTATCAAATACACGGAATTCTAAATGTTAATGGAGAGTGTTGAAAAACCGATAAAACTATCTGATTGGTGTAGATAAAAATATAATAGATTATTTAATAAAACACACGTTTCTATAGAAACTATATGAAATTAATTATTTGATCTGTTTTCATCTTTAAGTGCATTTATAAATTCCTAAATTAATATTAACAACGAAGGTAAGTGAAAGTCGTGTGTGAAGCGCGTGCACGCACCAGATTTTTAGGATGAGAAAAGGGATAAGAATCGTCATAATTACAACTCTATGATCGATAACCAAAACACAAACCTATTCCAGCCAGAGTGGGAATACCGATTGTCCGTCAAAAAATAAATTTCAGACCGCCCAGATAAGTTGATTGCTCTAATTCTAAAATTCCATCCCCCAAAACTACTACCCTGGGGTAGTCCATTCAGTTCAAAATCAAAGCTTGACTATGTGCCAACAATATTTTTACTTTCACTTACTATGTATAGTAAGGGGAAGTATTGCGAACGTGAAAATTTTCGAATTCCAGTTTTCAACGGAAATACACGTTTTAGGGTCCCCTGAGTCCAAATAACCAAGTCCCGCAAAAAGGTCTGTATGTGTGTTTGTGGTAACTCCCGGGCGGAAACGGTAAGTCCTATGAAACTGAAATTTCATATTTAAGACAATTATATGCCCGAGACGTTACAAAACCTTTTTCAGCAAAATGTGCTTACCAGAAGAGGCACTATATACCATGCATTTTGCACCTTTTTTCGATTTTCTCGAAAAAGGTTCCGACGATTTTGATTAAACTCGCTAAATCGATGTAAAATTTAATGGGCTTTAATATCATGTAGGTTTTATTCTGATTAAAATGGTCTGACAGGGCTTAAATGCCGATATTTCAAACCTTTAATTTTGTAGATTCAATAAAAATAACTATATTATCTTGTTAACGCTGATGAAAAACAGGTAAATATATAAATTGAATAAATTCGATACCCAACTATTTTGTTTTTGAACATAAGAGCAGTATTATACATATATGATATATCGTTGGAAAGCTAAAGATTTCAGAAAAAATATTATCTCATACACAAGCTTTTAAAAGTTAATAGAGAGTGATGAAATGAACATAAAACTAACTGATTATTTTAGATAATAATATAATAGATTTTTTAATGAAACACATGTTTCTACAGAAATTTAATTTAATTAATTCTATAATAGTTTCACTCATTTTTATCTCTAATTGTTTTTGGAAATTCTTTGATTGATTTTAAAAATGGAGGTAAGTGAAAGTCGTGTGTTGCCCGCACCAGATTTTTTAATCCTATAAATAGAAATACACTAAATCGTAGAAAAGTGTCCGATGAATAAGATATATTAATGAATTTCTGACTTAACAGAGTCACAAAGGTATTGATTATCATTCGTATTATAGTTTTATATTGCAAATCCAATTTTTATGATTGCACTAACCATTTTGGCAATATTTGGCGATTATAGACACTAATGTGAGTCGTACAGACCCTTTTTTATTTTTCTTATTAAGTGTAAATATTTTACTCACTACATAAATCTAATAACAACATTACTATTAACATCAGACAAATGACAAGACGTTGTAGCGACTAATAAAAATACTAACTATTATAAGAACTGTTCCATTTCATATACATACATGTAATTCAACGTCAATTTTATTGTTAATATTAACATTTGATAAATCTATATTAATATTGCGATTGATTTTAAAAATTATAAATCATTATTATATAGAGCGATTAATGGATATTTATATCAAATAGATTTCATCATTAATGAGCTGGCGTGATCCTACATCGATTTGTGAATGCCATTGAAAAAGAATTATTCACCATACGATTAATATATATAATAGTAATAAAGAGGTGATAGGTAATAAAATACACGTTTTAAAAAGGTCAACACGTGATGTGAGAAGTATGTTACATCTAATATGATTTCTTACCAAGAAACCTTATCAATGAAAAAGGCTTCTAAACTAAGAAAACGAATACTAAGAAAACGAACTAAGATGCCTTTCCATCCAGGTTTAATAGATTATTATTATATTTTAAAATAAAGTTTCACAAAGGAATATATATATATATATATATATATATATATATATATATATATATATATATATATATATAATATATATTAATCTTCCGATTAATAAATAAAGTTTATATAGAGGAAGATTACCGTGATCAATACGGACAAATAGTGGAAAATATAAACGTTCTTGTAGCCATGAAGAAAAAGCAAGTAAAAAATCCGGTTCGAGGCGACACACGACTTTTACTTACCTCGGTTATTAAAATCAATTTAAGAACTAATAAATAGAGTTTAAATCGGTCTAAAGAATGATATTTAGTTTTGTTGGAAACATTTGTTTTAGATTAAATATTATAAAAATATTAAATTTTTACGTGTAATAATCAGTTATAAGTTTAAGCCTTTGTGTTACTCTCTATTACATTTTACAATTTTGTTTATAATAAATATTATTTTTAAATCATTAGCTTTCCAAGGTATATTATACATCTATATTACTGTAATTATATATAAAAATAATCAAATTAATAAATCAAAATTACACAAAAATATTTTTGCTCTATTTTTCTTTAGTTAATTATCAAATTGGTCCAACTTTATATATATATATATATATATATATATATATATAATATATATAACCCGTTTTTATCAATGCTAACAAGATGATATGGTCAATTTTTTAAACCTACAAAATTAAAGATACTTTAGAAGAAGAAAATTCAACACTTCGCAATTTAAGCCCTGTCAGACTATTTCAATCAGAATGAAACCAAAATCATATTAAAACCAATTAAATGTTTACAACCCTATAGATATTTTTGATAAAATCGTAAAAAGGAGCAAAATACAAGGTAGAAAGTAAATCTTCCGATCAGTCGATTTTGAAGATAAAGTTACTGTAACATCTCGGGGGTATAGTTGTCCTTAATATGAAATTTCAGTTTCGCACGACAGACCTTTTTGCAGGACTCGGTTATTTAGACTCAGGGAACCATAAAACGCGTATTTCCGTTGAAAACTGGAATTCGAATATTTTCACGATCGCAATACCTCCACTTTTCCATATATAGGCAAGTGAAAATAAAAATAGAAAGAGAAAAAAAAAGAGAAGAATAAAAAGAGTTCGGGCTAAAAAAAACAAAACCTAAAACTGATATACTCTATAAATAAATGTTGAATGAATAATAAATGAATATTTTTAAAACATACGCACAGTGCGCATAGATTAACCGCATGCCAACAACAGTTTAAGAAAGTGCGTGCCTGAATATATTTGCATGAGAATTAAACATTAAAATAACTATAGTTCACTGAATTATTAATCAGTTATTAACTTTTGCCAGGTAATCAGGTCATGGAATAAACACCAACAATGCCCTTTCAATATGTATATGTTTGTTTTATTCAACATTTCGAGGCCAACAGTGGACCACTGAAGTTCAAATTCGGTATACATAGTTAATTTGTGGACAGAACGAAATCATTTAAATTGGGATAAATTTCAGGGAAATACGAAAAATTTTCAATGTTATCGCGGTTATGGGCAGAACACTTTGTGATTAAAGGTTGGAAATTTGTATGTGAATCAAGTTGGTACTAAAGAAAAACTTCAGTTTATTTTAGGGTGAACGACTTAACAAACTTCAATTTTAACAGCTTCAGTTTTCCGTTTGTTTTTTCAAAACAGTGTGACCTCAAAATGCTAAACAAATATTTTAAAAAGTGCACAGTTTGTTCATTTGAGAATGTGTAACAATTTTTGAGGGAGCGACTGAACTGATTTTGTTAGTATTGAGGATCAAATGATTTTGAGTTAGAAGTATACTTTCTGCTTCATTTTATAAATCTTTTTTAGTCCATCCTAAACGACTTTAAACGCATGAAAGCTACTTGCATCTACCCTGAAGAGTAAATACACAAACGGTAAATAAACTGACTTAAAGGGTCAATATTCATAAAAAACAAGCCCATGGTGCGGACAAAAGCTTACCAAATCGAGAATCACAAAGGATGGATAATTCGGCTAAAATTAAATTAAGCTATCACCATCATTTTAAATTACTGCAATTAAGTAAAAAATGGCTATTAAGGTAATTAAAAAATGGGGAACCAACGGTGTAGTGGCTAACATAAAAGACTCTGATGCTTAAACGTAACGGGTTCGAACCGGTAGGAGACCCTAGGATTTTTTAATGGGAGTAAAAACTTTCTTGGTTGCGCCCTCCTTTGGGTAGGACGTAAAATGGTGGTCTCGAGCTGTGCGTTTTCAGGTACTCGCTGAAGATTCCTATTTTAATAAAACCTGGAGAGGCAAAACTTAATATCCCACTGTAGCACCGTCCGTTTAGCCACAGCAGAACAAAAGTATCGTTAAATGAATAAACAAACATTAAAGAATGGCGACGTCGAACTTCTCTAACCTTCCAGTTTAAATCATCTTTATTTAAAAACAAATTAAAAATAAAAAGATATAAATATATTAATAAAAATATGTGTAAAGACATCTCTACCTCTTAGGTGACGTTTTTTTCTAGCAAACGGTGGGGGCTGGTCTCAAAAATCGGCAAGCATAGAGAAATTGCCACACAATTTGCTGATACGTGGATAGCGTGTCTGTGGCACCATTACAAACAACTTATTGATAAGTTTGAGTAGAAATAAAATTTAAGAGTAATCGTATAAATAAAGCCTGTTTTAAATCATAGAATTTTTTTTTTAATACTACTGATTTCTTATTTAAGGCTTGCATGAAAATTACTATTCAGTGGAATCTTATAAAAATGGGTAGGCTAACAACGATAAAACTTAATTACTAATATTATATATTTGTATGTTTTAATACATACATATATTATAGCTCTAGAATAGTCTTTTCATTGAGATAACGAGAGTCCTTTCAGAGATGAAGAGTGGTTACATAGGCAGGTGACGTCAAAGCTACCATTAGCAAGTCTAGGACCATCTTTGTGTTCCTTGAAAGGGTTTCCTTGTGTAATCACCGCTCTATTAATTTTTTCCTATTTTTTTTTTTTTTTAAATACCCACATTTCTACACTTATTTTTGGTGTTTAAGGTCAAATATGGATATACTGTATAGCTAAATGGGAATTATACACCACCACATTTATTCATAACAGGTAATTGGAGGGGCATGTATGACTTTATGTTATTTATTTTTATTAACATTAAAAAAACAATTAATTAATTTGTTGTAGACTCTTTAAGGTGAAGGTCGAATTCTGTGAATAAAATTGGAGGCTGGTTTTATAAATTATACTTCATCACTCGTTTAATAAAAATTAATGCACGACGTTTCGGCAAAAATGCCATCCATCTTCAGGTGCAAAGGAACATGAGGCTTCTGGTTATAAGTATCCACTCACACTAGATAAATTTGTTCCTTTGCACCTGAAGATGGCATTTTAGCCGAAACGTTGTGAAGTTATAAATCATTCTCCAATCGTATTCACATTAATTAATTTTATTTGATTTTTTATATGCAAGAGAATTTTATTTTATTTGAATTATATTTTTTATATAATTAAAAAAAAATTCCTGATTCCAGAAAACCTTACATTTTATCTTTATGATCAATAATAACCGAGTTATCAGAGAATCACATCTCTAATAAGTTGTGGCTTGAACATATAAGATGATTTTTAAAAAAAAATATTTTTGCACTTTGTTCATCGCGTTGTCTTGATCACGAAAATCTTTTCGTTTTTCTCTATATTTTTGCACTTTGTTCATCGCGTTGTCTTGATCACGAAAATCTTTTCGATTTTTCTCTATCTTCAATAATAACAGATTTTTGGTGTAATTACATCTATTATAATCTGTTACTTGACTATACATATGATTACTTTTTACTTATGTTTGTTAGCGCGCTTTACTGATTCTAAAACTTTAGAAATAATTCTTTATTGACAATATTACAATCTGTCCAATTTAGGACATTTTTAATAGTGATGAAGTACAACATTCATACTACATTCACACGATATATAAAAAACAATAAATTTATATAATAATAATACAATATACAATATACAAAACAATATCAATAAAATCTAAAACTAAACAAACAATTTAAAAAAATCGTCGATATTCGTTCATTATAGTATAAATAGAGAACAAGTTTTATATAAACCGTAGTTGGGAGTTTAAAATAATGGATTAAAAGCATTAAGATATAAGGGGTGTAGTAGAAAAACATAAATAAATATGTATACAACATAGTTCATGATTAATCCGTAACAGTTCAACCAATTATCCTTAAGTATTGAGTTAACAAGTTACCCAATATAATATAACTGAACTAGTTGATATAACTATAACAAAGTTCAGTTTTAATATTTAAATCACTATATGGATAGTGTATGACATAGTAGTAAACAATAGTTATTAATGTAGCATTAGATAACATTGTCGAAAATTCAAATTTTACAAAGAAATAGGAACTATTCCAACCAAGAACGAAGACAGTTTAATTGTTCAAAAAGGTTTATCTTCCTGAGACATTTTGACGGACCATTAATTTTTCTCACTTTTTTTTTTTTGACAGTTTAATAAAAAAAGTTTGTACCGCCTCATCTAAGGCTGGAAGGCCCGGGTTAATGTCTTTCTCTTTTTTTTCTGTTCCAAAATTTTGTTTTCCCCTTCATAAAGTAATTTGATATAAAAAAAAATATGCGAATGAGTCTAATTCCTTATAATATTTGTGTAAAGAAAACCAGACAGACTGTACAAGTTATCAACGATACGAAATAGGTTTTTATAAATAAATTATTTTACCACGGAGAAGTTATTTTTTATTCATGATACTAAATTAAATTGGTTGAAATCCAATATGAAAATTCGTTCAGGAAACTACAGCATTAATAATAATAATAGTAGGCTTACTGAACACGAAGGTTCGATGCCGATACCACCAAATTCCGCATACACAGGTTCGTCCAATGATCACCGTCCAAGCCCATGTCCTCAAGATCAGCCTTAACGCAATCCTCCCATCGACGCTTCGGTCTACCTTTCGGGCGCCTACCAGTGGGTTCAGCGTATGCCAATTTTCTCAGAATCCGTTCCTCACCGAGCCCGACAACTTTACTCGCCCATTTAAGTCTCCGCGATTATATCAACTCAATTATATTCAAAGGGTATAAGCTCCGTAATTCCGAGTTGTGCAACCTTCTAAACTCCCCAGTGGCCTCATCTCTCTTCGAACCAAATATTGAAAGCAGTACCTTATTTTCGAATAACTTAAGCCTCCGTTCATCCTTCAAAGTAAGCAGCCACGTTTCACATCCGTAAAGAATCGTCGGAAGAATAGCAGTTTTATAAATTCTAACCTTTAAGATTTTTAGACAGAAGCCGCGAGCCAAGTAATTTAGCAACTGAATAATAACACGCATTTCACGCCATTAACCGGGACGAAAACTACAGCATTAAGTTTATTATTTTTTATTTTATGTTTTTATTATTTTATTTTTTTTTTTTTTGGAAATGACCTTCCAGACACTAACAATGTGGTCTGATACTATTTTCGAATACGACAATAAGTGGTTGGTCTGTTTACAATTTCAAGGGCGATTGTCTTAGTAATATAATAGAGCTCAAGGTTACTTTTGAGCATTGTTAGAATCTATAACAATAATAAATAGTAATAGTAAGGTGTAAATAACCCTGACTTCTATATCTGAAAACACTATACATCTCAAAATACATATTGTAAAAACGTTTTCCCTAATTCCAAAAAAAAAAAAAAAAAAAAATTAGTCCAATTTTACCGTAAGTTACTTTTTTTAATTTGTATTTATTAATTAAGAAACAATAAAATCTACCCATATCAAGCGCTATGAGAATTAGTGCTAAAAGAAACCATATATACAGTATAATAAATACATATAATAAAAGGATAACATTTAAAAATAAGTGAACACTAAAGTAGTAAAGAACACTAAAACATTATTTTTTCATGATTTCTTGAGTACGACTACGACAATTACTTTATCACAAAAATGAAATATCTCCACTTTTAGTTTTTTAAAAAGTTAATCCTCTAATTTTTTTTTGATCATTTATTTTTACATCCACACCTGTCGCTCAGCCCGTGACAATAAGCGGATTTGATAACAATTGATATAAAGGGTATGTCAGGCATGAGGGAGGTCGATACCCATTGGCATCTACTCCTAACTTCAATTTTAAAAGAGTTTACTTAAGGAGATCTCTTAGCCAGCTTCTTTTCAGCCTTCTTTGAATATTCCCTGGCATGTCTGTCGTGGCCATGTTTTGTAAGAGTTTGTTATTATGTCCATTAAGTTTGTCAAAAAATTTATGTAAGAAGTCCGAATTTGATCTTGTACCATTGGTATGTGTAAGTCTGTATGTAAAGTTTTGTTAGTGACATACCAGGGTGATCGAGTAATAAGTCTTAAAGTTTTTGATTGAAAAGTCTGGATTTTTGCAATCTGAGTCGGTTTCGCTATTCCATAAATTTGAGAGGCGTATGTCCATATGGGTTTTAGTAAGTAGGTATAAGTATTTAGTTTTTGTCGGATTTTTAAAGAAGAGTGTTTGTGCAGTAGAGAATATAGAATCCTCTAAATTTAAAAATATTTTTTAATGTAAAAGTTTAAGAATAAGAATTTCATTTTCAATAGTAATTCATTACGGTAATCGTTGAAAGCTCTTTACATTTCAAGAGAAATTCTTCTGCCATATACCATTAAACTATAAAATTTTATAATAATGTGGCTTAAACGGACTTAATGTGGTGTATCAAAAATGTATTGATTTATTATCACTTTTGAAATGAACGATTATAATATACTTAGAATTTGTATACATAAAGACCTTAAAGGCAAATCTTTAATAAACAATTAATAACCACGAATAATTTTCAGCGGTTATTAAATTTTCAAGGTAAAGAAATTAAAGTGAAAAAATTTAAAGAGTCGTATTACTGCTTAAATCCACCTTTTACCACAGCGATATACTTTTATATTATATTTTTATATGTATTTATATATATTTATTATATATTTATATATTTACTTTTATATTATATAATAACTTCCTTAATATACATCATAACACCAAATTTTTTATTTTTTTATAACACTTGGTGTGTCTTTCTATGAATATTACTTTCAAATAATAAATAATAATGATAAACTTGTTATTATTTGAAATGTTATCAAATCCATTCTCATCCCAATATCAACTTTTTAATGAATTTTATGTCTTTATTTTTTCATAATTCATACGTTTCGATTAATATATTTGTAAATACATATATTTTGTAATGATATTCATATGTTTATTCATTTTCGTTAGATTTAAAAATACCTTAATAAATAAACAACAATAACATCTACAGTTCTCCGAATCCTGGGTTCGAATCACGGCTGTAGCGGAATATTATTAATTCTGTTAATTCAATCGGGGAGCGACCATAGGGTATTTAGACCCTCCTGTGGCAAACCCAGCCTCTATAAATGGGTAACCAAAAAAAATTGGGGTGAAAACCTGGCGGATGGGCGTGATCAAGGTCTAATCACCTCATTGCACTGCTGTTGGCCAAGAAACAGTACGAATCTGTGCTGAGCCCAAGACTCTTCATGGGTTGTAGTAGTACAGGTGTTTTTTGTTTTTTTCCATGCACATTGCATCAGTAGTAAGCTTTGTTTGTTCAATAAATGGAAAAATATTACAACATACAAGATATACTGGTAAAATTTAATTTAAATATACGATATTTAAGGGTTTTAGAGAAAGAATACTAAGCTTCAGGTTTTTTTTCTCCATTAGCATTTTTCAAAACCTAATTATTTCTAATAATAATAATATTTTAACATCATGAACGAACTTAATTACAGGAAGCACCACTAGTCTTCGTGGCAAATTAATTAGGGAAAACAATGAATTACAGTTGCAGTGAATTTTCAATTTTCAAATAAGTTAAGTGAAACAATCCTTGCAAAAATTTATTATTGCATAACATAAATTAAAAATATTAATCAAAGTTATTTAAAAATAAAATCATAAAAAAAACAACATGAATCCACCAGCACTTTATAGACTGTAGCATGAGAAAGGAGATCCAAGCCTAGCTTCAATTGAGCCTATTAAGATAACATCCTACGCCGGTGAACATGGTGAGCGATAGAGAACATGTATTTATTTATTACTATTATAATATATAATTATTTATATTACCTATGATAAGAAGCAATAAAGTCATATCCCATGGCACAATAGATACACACAAAACACACGCGACAGCCCACTACTATCTTGACACAGACATCGACGAACTCGTGTACGATAACAGACTGAAGCTTGGGCGCGGATAAAACGCAGGGGGGGAGATGGTGGGGGGTCTACGTCATCGGTGAGTCAATGCGAGGTGTCTCCCTCCAGCCTATGGTAATCTTAAAACAATATTATAATCTATGCTATAATCATATACATACATAAGGGTGTAAGTAAGATTTTGATAAGCCACGCGATAGAAAAAAAAAAAAACTGGTGCGCGCAACCAACGACTTTCAGTTATCTTTTTGGTTAAAATCAATTTAAGAATTCTTAAATACATATAGAAAAAAAAAAAAGCCTGTACCTCTACGACCCATGAGGGTCTTGGGCTCAGTACATATAGACATTCGTACTGTTACTAGGCCAACGGCCGTGCAATGAGGTGATTCGGCCGAGATCACGCTCAGCTGCCAGGATTTGGTTACCCACTTTATAGAGGCTGGGTCTTTCAGTTATCTTTCTGGTTAAAATCCATTTCAAAACTCTTAAATACATTTTGAAATAGAAACGAATGAATAAAGAATTTCAATAAAAACAAGTGTTTTAATAAATAATCTATTATACTTTTACCAACAACAATCAGTTAGTTTTATCGGTTTTTCAACACTCTCTATTAACATTTAGAATTCCGTGTACTAAACAACATTTTTTTCTAAAATCTTTCTCTTTCCAACAGTGTATTATACATCTATATTACTCTTATTTTTATCAAATAAAAAAACAACATGAAAATACAGTTTTACTCTTTTATTCTTTAGTTGGTCATCGAATTCGTCCAATTTGCATAATTAGCCGTCCTTCATCAATGTCATTAAGATGATATGGTTGATCTTTTGGAATGTACAAAATTAAAGATAGTTTAGAGGAAGAAAGTATAAAATATCGGCATTTAAGCCCTGTAAGATTATTTCAATTAGAAAAAACCTACATGATATTTTACATCGATATAGCTGTTTTTTTAAATAATCGTCAAAATGTGGAAATGTATGGTATAAAGTGGCCCTTCTGGTCAGCTGATTTTTGTTGAAAAAGTTACTGTAACATCTCGGGCGGTTAGTTGTCTCAAATATGAATTGGCAGTTTCATACGACCTTTATGCGGGACTTGGTTATTTTGATTTTGATTTTCTCAAAAACGGCTCAAACGATTTTGATTAAATAAGGTCTGTGTGCTTGTGGTAAGTCCAGCACGAAAACGAAAAGTCATACGAAAATGAAATTTCATATTTAAGACAACCATTAACAATTGATGTTACAGCAAATTTGTCATCAAAATCAGCTAACCACTTTTTTACGATTTTCTCAACAAAAAAAATCAATTTTGATCAAACTGCCTATTTTGATGTAAAATTTAATAGGCTATAATATCGTGTAGGTTTTATTCTGATTGAAATAGTCATACACGGCTCAAATGCCGATATTTAGAATTTTCTTCCTTTAGTTTTGTACATTCCAAATGATTAACCATATCATCTTAATGGCATTGATGAAGGACGGCTAAATATAGAATTTGGACGAATTTGATGACCAACTAGAAAATAAAACAGAAAAAAAAAATTAATTTTTGATTTTATGGTATTAAGAACAATCTGATTCACAAAGTTGTAAAAGGTAATATAAAGTGACGAATATGATATAAACTCAATACTGATTAACAATTTAATGTAGTTATATTATTTAATCTAAATCATATGTTTCCAACGAAAATGAATACACGTTTTACTAAAATCAACTTAAAATATTTTTCAAACTGAAGTATATTTAATAGTTTTTAAATTCATTTTAACAGTCGAGGTAAGTGAAAGTGGTGTGTTGCCTGCACCCGATTTTTTGTTATAAAATAGAAATATTTTCTTGCAAAAAAAAAAGTTTTTTTAGACATGAATGAAACCTCAGAAGCGAGAGCGGGTCTACTAGTTACATTTATATATTAATATTATTAAAATACATAGTTTATATCAATGAAAAAATATATTACAGAAATAAAGGAATCAGGGAAGATAGAAACTAATCAAGCTAGAAAATATCAATATCCTACCCCTGATGATGAATGACAGAGGGGACGAAAGAAGAAGGGGAATAGTTGAGTGGGGGTTCGAATTACGAGTCATAATAATCGATTTTCCACTATAGAAACTATCGATGTTAAAAACATCGACTCATACATAAAAGAAATATTATTGACTATATAAATATATAATAATTATAATTTTATATAAGGAATACATAAACATACAGATGGTTTCGATAAGCGTTTTATTTCAATTTCTTCAATAAGAAATATATATTATATAAGTAATACTTTTTATTATTATTACTTTCACATACCTATATATGAAATATATAGTAAGGGTTATTAGTAAGTATTGCGATCGTGAAAATTTTCGAATTCTAGTTTTCAACGGAAATACACATTTTAGGGTCTCCTAAGAACCAAGTCCCGCAAAAAGGTCTGTGTGTCCGTGTGTTTGTGAGTGGTAACTCTAGCGCAAAAACGAAAAGTCGTACGGAACTGAAATTTCATATTTAAGACTGCTATACGCCCGAGATGTTACAGCAACTTTTTCACTAAAATCGGCTGACCGGAAGTCCTACTTTATCGCATGCATTTTGTACCTATCCACGATTTTCTCAAAAACGGCTCAAACGATTTTGATTAAACTTGCTATATAGATGTAAAATTTAATGGGCTTTGATATAATGTAGATTTCATTCTAATTGAAATAGTCTTACAGGCCTTAAATGCCAGTATTTTAAAATGTCTTCCTATAAAGTATCTTTAATTTTGAAGATTTTATAAAATTTACCATATTATCTGATTAGCATTGCTAAAAAACATGTACATATAGAAGTTGAACGAATTCGATATCCAACTAAAGAAGAATATTTTTTAAATTCAATTTTTATTTTTTGAACTTAAGAACAGCAATATACATGTATAATATACCGTTGGAATGTAAAAGATTTAAAAATAAACTGGTGCGGGCAACACACGACTTTCACTTACCTCGATTTTTAAAATCAATGAAAGAATTTTCAAATACAGTTAGAGATGAAAATACTTGAAACTATTAAGGAATTAATCAAATTGAATTTCTATAGAACCATGTGTTTCATTAAAAAATCTATTATATTATTATCTAAAATAATCAGTTAGTTTTATCTTCTTCTCATCACTCTCTATCAACTTCTAAAAGCTTGTGTATGAGATGATATTTTTTTCTAAAATCTTTAGCTTTCCAACAGTATATCATACATGTATATTACTGCTCTTATGTTCAAAAACGAAAAATTGCATTAAAAAAATATTTTTTCTATTTTCTCCTTTAGTTGGGTATCAAGTTTATTCAATTTATATATTTGCCTGTTTTTCATCAGCGTTAACAAGATAATATAGTTATTATTATGGAATCTACAAAATTAAAGGTAAATATCGGCATTTAAGCCCTGATAGACCATTTTTATCCAAATAAAACCTACATGATATTAAAGCCCATTAAATTTTACATCGATATAGCGAGTTTAATCAAAATCGTCGGAACCGTTTTTGAGAAAATCGAAAAAAGGTGCACAATGCATGGTATAAATAAAGTGCCTCTTCTGGTAAGCTCATTTTGATGAAAAAAGTTTTGTCACGTCTCGGGCGTATAGTTGTCTTAAATATGAAATTTCAGTTTCATAGGACTTACCGTTTCCGCCCGGGAGTTACCACACACACACAGACCTTTTTGCGGGACTTGGTTATTTGGACTCAGGGGACCCTAAAACGTGTATTTCCGTTGAAAACTGGAATTCGAAAATTTTCACGATCGCAATACTTCCCCTCACTATATATAGTAAGTGAAAGTAAAAAAAATATCATATTATACATGCTATTGTAAAAGTTAACGGAGAGTGATGAATATAATAGATTATTTAATAATTCACAGGTTTCATAAAACTTCTTTATTAAAATCCGATTTAAATAATTCTTTAACAATTTATTTTTGTTTATAAATTTGTTTAAAAATTCTTGATTTGATATGAATAATGGAGATAAGTGAAAGTCGTCTGTTGCGCGCACCAGATTTTTTTTATTTTTAATTTGATGAAATATAGCCTCATCCGTAAAACAGATGTTACATGACCACGACTTCACAAAGACAACTCTAAAGCCATAAATGACTGTATTTATTTACATAAGCTTCAAGTTATGAAAGGTTAGGCAGTTAAATTACATTTCCGCTATTTAGGACTCCTGCCTGACAAATGCCTTACATGTAATCCGCATACAAGACTGAAAAGACAAGAAACAGCTCGACGTTTTCGGCTACTCCAACACTAACTAGACAGATGCTCTAACCTTTCACTAAACTACAAAAGACTTATTTACATGACCATCATAAGGCCTATCTGGACCTACGGAGTTGAGCTTTGGGGAGCTACTAAACCATCAAACTCTTTCAATATCCAACCCTTACAATCCAAATCCTTCGCAAGATCCTTAAAGCTCCTTACTTTGTTACGAATAAAATCATCCACAAAGACCTTAATGTTTAATATGTCGCTGATTTGGCCCGTACCAGGTATCACTCTTTCCATGAAAAACTCCACATCCACTCTAATCCATTAGTTGCAACCCTTGCTTCCTCTTCAATTCATGATAATCCTCCGAGGCGTCTGAAAAGAAGATGGCCTCGAGACCTTCTTGTTCAGACTTACTACTAAAGAGTGCTGCCAGTGGGCAGTTTCTCTTCATGTTTATTTCATGTGTTTTATCATTTCAGCATATTCACTTGTTGTATTTCATACAGATTTAAATTTCAATAAAAATAAATTTAAAAAAAAATTACATTTATACATAATGTATCTTTTCTAAAATGCATAAAGTTTCTGTAAACGAAAAATGGCCAAATGAAAATTTCAGATGTTGGCAAATTTAGATTTAAACAAAGTTCAGGTATCATCGACTGTTGTGATTACTAACTGTTATTAACAATAAAAAAATAAAAAAAACTCGGGTGTGCATAACAAAAATTTCATTTACCTTCGATCTTGAAAGCTTGATTTAAATAAACATAAAATTGAGAAAAAATATTATGATGTATCGATAAAAAACATTCAATGTCTTTTAAATAATCAAACAATAGAAATTATTGTTTACAATAATCACTCAGATTTCGTCACCTTCTAGAGCTTTGTATGCAAGCTATTTTTTCTCATTAACCTTTGGCTTGCCAACTAAATGTTATACATCTAAATAACAATTTTTAGTGGGAAAAAATTAACTAAAAAAACATTTCTGCTATTTTCTTCTATAGTTGATTAGTAGTTGATGTAGTCAACTAATTTTATATTTACCTGTTTTCTCTCAATGCTAAAAATGGTTAATCAGCTTTAATCATAGGTCCTCAAAAGAAAAGAAAATTAAAAATTGATAAATAATGAAAATTATATTTATTCAATTTTATAACAATAAGGTTAGTCAAAATCGATAGTGACGTTTTTTGAGAAAATCGTAAAAAGATGCAAAATGCATGGAAGTATCACTGGAGTTCTTAAAGTCTGTCGATTTTAAAGAAAAAGTTGGCGTAGCATCGCAGGCATTGACTAATGTTAAATACGAAATTTCAGTTTCGTACGACTTATCGTTAAGACCGATATTCACCACATACACGGACGTTTTTGCGGGATTTGGTCATTTGGACTCAGAGGACCTAAGAACGTATAATGCCGATGAAAAATCGAGATGAAACATTTTCATAATCGCTATTATTTCCCTCATAAATAGGTAAGTGAGAGTAAAATATTTTTATTTATTGAAATATAACAAATTATGAACTAAAAATGCAAGGTGGAGTCAAAGTCTTATAATAACATGACACACCTTAAGAGAAATTATTTATTGGCTCAACATCAATAACTATAATATCAATTTAGAATGTCTTAAGGCCGTCTTCTTTTTAGACGTCTCGAGGTATTATTAAGAATAAAAGAGGAAGTAAGTTTTGGAACCAGAGAGTTAAAATAGGAATGGAGTTTGTCATAAAAGGAAACCTGGTGTGGGTCAAATCTAAAACATTAAGATTATAAATAATTTTTTTTTGTTCAAAATTATGAGTTTGGGCCTAGTAAGGAATGATCGAAAGTAGCGAGAATATTTAAGAGCGAAATAAATGATCGATATAAATTAAAAGGAAATAAAAAAACCAAAACGACAAAGAAACAGGAAATGATAAGTGACGCATTAAACCGAAGCATATGGGAGGAGTTAATGTACGTTGGAGCAAGAAATGAAAACATTATGGGGGTCGCTCAGCTGTGATGAATTAACTTTCTACCTTGGAAAAGCAAAGGAAAAGATATTCTTGGAGTACCGGGATTGTCGTGTTATGTGTCACGTCTGTTTGTAAGCTGATGATGACGCAATAATTTATAATGATAAATGTAAATACTAAGTAAAAAAAAAGTGAATACCGCATCGGTGGCCGAAATGCTCAATAAAATTTTTTTTTTAAATGGAAAAAATGGACATTTAATTTCAACATGAATCCGAGTGGTGTTTTATTATAGACATACAGTTTTAAACATGATAATCACATATATTTTAAAAACAGTATTAAAAAAATGTATGTACGTCAACAACCCGTAAAGGATTTTCTATTACTCACTTTATAGAGGCTGGGTTTACCCCAAGAGGGTCTCCATACACTAGTCGCTCCACAGTATAAATAACAAAATAAATAATTATGGCATAGCCGGGTAGGAATTCGGGACCTGGTGTAAAGGCTAGACAAACAACCCTTTATTCCCATGGATGCGCGTTCTAACCCATCAGATGAACCTATGACTTTTAAAAGGAGTAAAAAATTCTGTGAGATGTCAGGTACTCGTTAAAGATCCCTACAATATTTTTTGTTGTTTACTCAATAACTTTATTTGCACCTGTAAAATAAATACAATAAGCCAATGGGTTGTACTACACAAATATGGAAAACATGACATGGATAGGCATGAGGTAGACAGCACTCAGTGATGCATCCTCCTGACATTAAGCACAACTATATTTTCACGTCAGAAGGTCCCTCATCCAACTCCTTTTCAGCCTATGCCGAGTTATGTTTGGTATGTCAGTTGTAGCCATGTTTTGAACAAATTTGTTAACGTTTCCATGTAGTTTGTCATGAAATCGTTTGTAAGTCAGTAGTAGTGGTTTGATGTAGTTGGAATACGTAAGTCGATATGAAGGGTATCGTTTGAAACATACGGTGGAGAGTTCGTTGCTAGTCTTAAACATTTGGATTGAAAGGTTTTTTGAATGTGTGTCTTTTTAGCTGGTCCCTAAATTTGGCAAGCGTAAGTCCATACAGCTTTTAGCGAATAAGTACGAGGTTAGGCTTCTGTCTAATAAGTAAGAAGTTAGTGTCTATGTAGTATCGAATACAAATAATCTGCGTCGAAAGTTTAGAATTCTACGTTTTGCCTTGACGTGTGGGCCCCATGTCAATCTTTTGTCAAAAATTAGTACTAAGTACGTCACTGTGTTTGATTGCAGGAAGGGGTGATTGCCTATGTATGCGCGTCTGAGTGTGAATGCAGCGTGTAGTGACTTGTCATGGTTGATTTTAAGTTTCTATTTCTTACACCCGTTTTGTACATTGCCTAAGTGGTGTTGTAAAGTCATATTGGCCTCTGTAGGATCCCTATACTAACTAAACATGGTTACGTAAAATGTAGGACTCCCACGACATCCTTCGGTTAGTGACAGCTGCACGGAGTTACATTAAATGTACAAACAAACAAATTTCTACCCTGCAAAAAAATTTTTAGTAAAAAATCAAAGGATAATAAATTTAAGTAAACAACAGATTTCCTGAAAATTTAATTATAAAGAATAGAAACAAGATGGTTATTATTCCTTCATATTTTTAAAAAATTTATTTGAACAATTCATAATAACAGAGAAATACAACTTTTCAAAAAGAAGATTTATACCTAGTAAGAAACCACTGGTCAATATTAACCTACTATAAAATTCTCTTTTAGAGCATAATATAAAATTCTCGCAATTGACGGAGAAACGAGAAATTTCAAAAGGCTACTTAAACATGGTATGTTGACAAGGCTACCCAATGTCTATAGGAAAAAGAGCTCATTGAAAGTGAAAAGATGTTTAATTACTGATGACCGTAGGCTTTCACCTTTATGATGTTTACAACGTAACGGTGTGTAATGAGCCTAGGGTTGCTTGGTAACTTACGCAGGGTAAACTCTTGAAAGGCGAAGGGTGGATTTAGTCGAGTTGCAAGTTTTGGAGGTGAGAGAACACATAGACTGTGATCAACACAGAATAAAAATTATTAAAATCCTCATCTGATATCGGGGGCTTGGGCGATGATCACTGGACGAATCTGTGCAGGCTACGTTAAGTGGCATTGGCAACAGACCTTTGGTTTCAATGAGCCTGTTATTGTTTTATCATTATTTTTACTTTTACTTACCTATATATGAAATATATAGTAAGAGAAAGTATTGCGATCGTGAAAATTTTCGAATTCTAGTTTTCGGCGGAAATACACGTTTTAGGATCCCCTGAGTCCAAATAACCGAATTCCAAAAAAGGTCTGTGGTGTGTGTGTGTGGTAACACCCGGGCGGAAACGGTAAGTCCTAAGAAACTGAAATTTCATATTTAAGACAAATATGCGCCCGAGACGTTACAAAACCTTTATCATTAATATGAGCTTACCAGAAGATCCACTTTATACCTTGCATTTTGCACCTTTTTACGATTATCTCAAAAACGGCTTTAACGATTTTGATTGAACTCCCTATATCGATGTAAAATTTGATGGGCTTTAATATGATGTAGGTTTCATTCTGATTGGAATAGTCTGACAAGGCTTCAATGCCGATAGTTCAAATTTTCTTCCTCTAAAGTATCTTCAATTTCGTAGATTCGAAAAAATTAAACATTTCATGTTGTTAGCATTGATAAAAATCGGCTATATATACATACAAGTTCAACGAATTTGATAATCAAATAAAAGAGAAATGTGCAAAAGTATTTTTTAATGTAATTTTAATTATTTTTATATATATAAGAACCATAATATATATGTATAATATACCGTTGGAATACTAACAATTTTAGAAAAAAATACTATCTTCTAAAAAACGTTGTAAAATGTAATGGAGACTGATGAAAAGATTGATAAAAATAGCTAATTCTTTTAGATAATAATAGAATAGATTATTTAATAAAACACTTGTTTCTATCGAAAATAAATCTAATTAATTCTTTAAACTTATTTAATCTCTTATGGTATTTACAAATTCTTAAATTGATTTTAACAACGTAGGTAAGTGAAAGTCGTTTGTTGCGCGCACCAGATGTTTTTAAACAATAATTTGATTTAATGATTTGTGTTTTGTTTTTCTTCCTTTCTTAACGAAATAAATGTAACTGAAAAATTGTTTTGAAGGATGGATAATAATTTTAGACAGAAGAAAAGTTCTCAGAGGGCCCATGGCTGTGTGGCAAGCACGCTTGTCAACTAGGCATTTTAAGCATGAAATTAAATCGGGAGTCAATCACAGCCACTCCCAGGTATGTGAGAGCCGTCAGCCTACTGGTGGCTACTCACAAAATAGGCGATTGGAATGGCGACTCTAACCTAAAAGTATAATCGAGAATAGCGGAGTAGAATCTTTGTAAGCCATATCGCACGGCAAAGGGTCTCCAAGGTTTGTCGTGTCAACCCGGGAAAAAAATAAAATAAATAAAAACTCTCACATCCAATAAGATAAAGAAAAAGTAAAAACTATTTAAAATAGGAGGGAGGAAAAAACGGAAACCAAAATTGGTGTTTAAAAGTTTCGTCTATTTATAACTGACCCTAGAGAACTTCCCCAACTGGAATTAGACGCGGAAGTTTTTGTTTAAATGGCGTTCAAGGGGCATTTAACCAAACGGGTCACGTTTTTCCCAACAGATGGCAACTAAATGAAATCCTACGGCCTGTTAAATTTAGAAAGTAAAAGTAGAAAAAAAAAAATAGTAATTTATTTTTTAAAGAAGCTAACTCATTAAACCTTTTAAATGGCTCAGATATAAATATAAATTTGGAAATGAATTGCAGTTATATAATAACCATATTGCAATTACCTTACTTCCATGGATTACTCATGCGGAATTACTAGTCATAGGATGAAATAAAGTTTTAACTAGAAAAAAAATGCTTTAAAATGATTGTTTTATATTATCGTTATTATAATTCGAAAACAAATAAAAGTAAAAGAATTAATAATCAAACAATTAACCTATTCTTTTATTATTATATTTTTTTAAATTATTGTTATTCTATGCAAAAAAAGTGTCCTTCATGCTCTTTATACGTTCGTAACGTATTATTAATATAAATCCTAAATCATATATATGTCTCATCATATATTTAATTTTTTTTTTAATACACTCACACACTTTGATATACACATAGTAGCGATAAGGTTCTGAAACGGAAGTTAAGGTAGTCAGGAATTACGTATGGCTGACCACACACCTGTTATTATGACGGACGAAATACAGAAAGGTCTTGTCGCCATTTAAAGTTATTAAAAAACGAATCTCCTTTTAAAACAATAAAGAGTTCACTTTTAAAAACAAAATACATCCTCACACAAGACTGAAACGATAAGAAATTGCTCGAAGTTATCGATTACTACAACACTTACTAGACAAACGTTCAAAACTTCCAGTATATTACAAAAGACTCATTTACATCACTATTATCAGACCTTTTTGTACATATAGAATCGAGCTTTGGGGCTCTACGAAACCATTTAATTCCTCCCGCATCCAGTCCTTACAATCCACAATCCTTCGCAAAATCCTGAATGCCCCTTATTTTGTTACATATCAACTCCTCCATAATGAACTTAACATCCCATTTGTTGCAGACATAGCCCGTGATAAATACTCCTCTTTTCATTCTAAACTCCCTGCCCATACAAACCCAATTGTCCGTAATTTATCTTCCTAAGATATCCCTGATATCCCTCCAAGGAGATTGAAAAGAAGGTGGTCTCGGAACCTGCTGAGTTAAAATAATTAGTGAAGTGCTACCACTGGGTAGTTCTTTCTCAAGACATTTTCATGACTTTTTTCTTCATTCCTCATATTTACTTATTGTGTTCTTTAATACAGCTGTAAATTATAAATAAAATAAATAACATTAAAAGTCATTTTCTTCGAATACCAGTGATAAACACTTACAAATCCTAGGTTTGATAGGTTTTCGAGAATGATTTTGTTTGTTTTATCATCCAGATATCACACAAGTGTAGACAAGAAAAACATTTTTAAAATACCAAGACGAAAAAAAATAAGGCTTTGACGCGTACATTGTGTTAGATCTAATATTGCAGGGGATCACCTGTGGTGTAGTGGCTAGCATAACACCTTCTATGAACAAGTTCGCGAATCCAAATCCAGCAATTGGCCATATATTTATATATTTAGCCAAAATAAATGTTTAAAATTGGAAATTATCCATACAATACTAAAATGCATTACGAATTGGGAATATTATAAAAGCTTTGTCGTGGAAGTTCATGTTGATTTGAGCATGTATAGTACCGCTTAAATTCCTGTTAAGTAACCCTCCACAACATCGCAATGTCAAATTAAATTGTTAAAGTTATGGGTGTTGGTTATGCATACCGTGTGCGGTGGTTAGGGAAGATTTCTGGTTGATTCTATAATCGTATCTAAAACTAAAAACAAAACGAACTATGAAACATAATTTTATTTGTATTTATTCCTGTCTGTTTTACTTTCACTTAATTGTGAAATATGAGCTAATGGTAGAATTGCGATCGTGAAAAATTACGAATTCCAGTTTTCACCGGAAATACACGTTTTAGGGTCCCTTCAGTCCAAAAGACCAAGTCCGGCAATGAGCTTTTTGTGTGTGTTTAGTAAGCCTAGCACGAAACTAAAATTTAGGATCGTAAAACAATATAAAATGGTAAGGGCTGTAATTTTAACGTAAAAGACGAGAAGGCCCTAAACTACAGTGATACATAATAATACATGCAGTACATAATTTTATATTGTTACACTATTTTATCTTCAACAGTGTTTAACGATGCTGAAAATAATTTTTCAAAACTTTTTTTTTATAGTTCTTAAATTTATTTCAACAACCGAGGTACGTAGAAGTCGTGTGTTGTCCGCACCAGATTTTTATTTTCTCTCATTAATTATTTTTTAGGTATGTACATTAAAAAAATATAAAAAAACCCAATTTTTGTATAGATGAAATTCACATAATGTAAGAAAATTCATCACAATTTTATACACAAACTTGTCACACATTAAAATGTAAAATTATACGAATGCAATATCCTGGTTTTCCTTATCCTCGCAAATCCGGCCTGGGCATCGAATGAATAAAAACAAAATAATAATCACAAAACATTTACACGACAAATAGTAATAAATATGCAAATTATTAACAATATTAAATTAATTTAAACCAGCCAGTAGTGAGAAATTAGAAAGTAAGTGAGAGTCAGAATATTCCATTAGTGCTTTTTAGCAAAATAATTGTTGTACGAATAAATGAAAGCATATAAATAAGATAAGGGGAAAAAATTAATTAACCAGGAACAAAATAAAAGAGAAAGTTTTTTTTTTTTCGTTAACGGTGGAATTCTGTGCTGTAGGTGTAAAAATATAATTATATATCATTTTAAAAAAATGTCTTCCAAATTAATTAATTTCTATTTTTGCGAATGGGCACTGCCTTTTATCTTTTATCTCCAAAACGAATTTCCGAAAATGATTCTAACTGTTTTGAAATCCAAATTAGAAAAAATACACAAAGAAAATAGTAAAGGTTGGGATTAATCTCTTGCCTTTTTTGTTTTTTTTTTAAGTGGTTGGTGAGGGGGGGGGGTTCAAATTTAAAGCAATTCGAAAAGGTTATTAGTTGCCAAATGTCGCTAATTACGAAATGTCGAGACGTTATGAAATCTGCTTCAGCTTATTATACAAATTCAAGTTTTCTTCTTCTTCTTTCGGCACTACAGCTCAGTTATGAGTGAAGGCCTACCACAACATCAAACGCCAGACACCTTGGGTCGTCACTAATGCACTCCCGTTCTTTACAACTAACATAGACCATGCACCCTCTGCCACTCCATCAACCCACCGTAGTCTCGCCCTTCCAACTCCTCTCATGCATGTATTCTTTCTTCCAAAACTTGTCTGCCCAACGAAGCCTTCCAATCCGTACAAATTTGACGACATTTGCATTATTATATATTGTTCCTATTTCAGAATTTTTCCTATGTCGCCAGACATTATTGCTGCACACTAGCCCAGGGAGTCTTCGAAGGATCCGCCTTTCGAATCGTAGGAGTGTTAGTTCTTGAGCTCGAGAGATCGTCCAACACTCTGATGATGTCTGATAGGTAAGAACAGGCCTTTTGAGAGTCTTGCAAAGATGCATATTGGTGTTCAGCGAGAAACGTCTACTTGTTTCAGAAGCCCGAAATAGCATACGTTTGCAGCCATTAACCTTCTTAATATTGTTGGCTGTATATTGTTGTCGGAGTTCACTTGAGAGCCAAAATAAATAAATTCATTCACATATCACATCAAGTCTCTGATACTCATGTGAGCGTCATGCCGATCCTCCTCTAATATATATTTGGTTTTGGACTCAATTATTGTTAGGGCCACTCTTTATATCCGCTCTCGTGTAGCGAGAAATACCTCCAAAATTAAAGTTTTAGAAACTGAAACTTCCACTGAAGATGAAACATTATTTACTTTAAGATAATATTTCTCAGTTAATGTTCATACAGAAGAAGTCGGAAAAAAAATAATGTAAGGCATTATGTGTAGTATATTGAATAGGTATCAGAAAATAAGACAGTCTACTAATAATTTAGAGAACACCAAAAAGTAATGTTTCTCAAGTGGCAAGGAATTGCTGTCAGTTTTGGTGAACTATAAATCTTAATATTTATTTGGCTTACCAGGACAGTCGGTGGATCATAGTCAATATTACTATGATAATTTTCGGACAATATTTCTGCAGTTTCCTCCTTCAGATGGTAATCAAAAACTTACATGTTTCATAAGCAACCATTCCTTAGCAATCCCAACAAGCAGAAAGAGTTAATTATTTTTAATCAACAAAATCAAACGTAACTTTAGAGGAAGAAGTTTTAAAAATGTGTTGTTTAAGCCCTCTCAATGGTTTAAGTTCACACAATATCGCAAAAAAATCTGGTGCAACACACGACTTTCACTTACCTCCATTTTTAAAATAAATTAAAGAATTTTCAAATACAGTTAGATATAAAAATGAGTGAAATCATTAAAGAATTAATTAAATGGAATTTCTATAAAAAAACATGTGTTTTATTGAAAAATCGATTACCTTATTATCTAAAATAATCACTTGTATTAATTGATTGTGTATGAGATAATCTCAAGCTTTCCAACGGTATATCATACATGTATATTACGGCTCTTATGTTCAAAACCAAAAAATTGCATACAAAATATATTTTTTCTGTTGTCTCCTTTAGTTGGGTATCGAATTTATTCAATTTATATATTTGCCTGTTTTTCATCAGCGTTAACAAGATAATCTAGTTATTATTATTGAATCTACAAAATTAAAGGTACTTTAGGATAAGAAAATTTAAAATATGGGCATTTAAGCCCTGTCAGACCATTTTTATCCAAATGAAACCTACATGATATTAAAGCCCATTAAATTTTACATCAATATAGCGAGTTTAATCAAAATCGTCGGAACCGTTTTCGAGAAAATCGAAAAAAGGTGCAAAATGCATGGTATAAAGTGCCTCTTCTGATAAGCTCATTTTGATGAAAAAAGTTTTGTCACGTCTCGGGCGTATAGTTGTCTTAAATATGAAATTTCAGTTTCATAGGACTTACCGTTTCCGCCCGGGAGTTACCACACACACACACACACACACACACACACACAACCCGCAAGGGCTAGCTGATGTGCACAGCTTGTGGGGATTAACGCTCCCCCGGTTTCCTGAGTTCAGTACACTGCACACACACATGCACACACTCACACTATATATATATATATATTTATATAAATCATGGAGAGTCTGAAGAAAATTGTTAATCCTACGGTGCAGGGGGTCGGATCCCCAGTACCGGCGTCTAGGGAGGCGGGTTCCGGGACGTCGTCATCAAGCGACCGCAATGTTGCAGCAGTGGATCACTTGGCTGCTGTAGCATCTAATGCCTCAAGTGAAGAAAAAAGAAGAGAAGTTTGGGCACTGCTTGGAGAAGAAGTTAGTAAACTACACGATTTCGTCATGAAACAGCGCAATGTCCACAATATAATTAAAGCTCATGTGTGTACGATCCGGATGTTTTATGAAAAAATGTCTAGAATGGAGGGAGAATCATCTGTTGAGGCGGTAACCGAAAACAGTCGTGGAACGCAGACATCGCCTAGCTTACATGTTTTCCATGAAGGTTCTGAAAGAAGGACACCACCTCCTCAACCAATGAACAAAAAGAAGAAAAAGAGGAAAAAAAAGACAAAGGTTCGGAAAGGACAGGAAGAACATGTTCCTCTTCCAGCGGAAAACAATTCTTCCAGCAATCGACCGGCTAATCAATGGCAGACGGTGAAAGCTAAAAGGAAAAATAAAGTAATCATATTGGCGAAACAAAACACGAGACCTGCTCGTCCTGATGCCTTAATGGTTACCGCAAAGGAGGGATCATCATATGCAGAAGTCTTGCGAACGTTGAGAACCGACCCGGAGCTTCAAGCGATAGGGGAAAACGTCCAAAAAATACGAAAAAGTCAAAAAGGGAGTCTCGTTTTGGTTTTAGACAAAAAGGTGCAACATAGGACAGATGAACTCCGTTCTGCCATAGCAGAAAAAATGGCTGACAAAGCAGAGGTCACTAGCAAGATTGACTCTGTCGCTATTGAATTGAAGGATCTCGATGAATTAACGGTAGCTGAAGAAGTGCACAAAGCACTTCAAAATCAAATAAACGGGGCAGAAAATATTGAAATCTCTGTTGTGAAATCTCTGAGGAAGGCTTACGGGGGCACACAGACAGCTGTAGTAGTACTACCCGTGGAATTGGCCAGAAAAGTACTTGAAAAGCGCACCATTCGTGTAGGATGGATTAATAGCCGAGTGAGGGAAAAGATTTCGCTTCAGAGATGTTTCCGATGTCTTGCATATGGTCACCTTGCTAGAAAGTGTAACGGTCCTGACCGCACGGGACTTTGTTTGCGATGCGGCGAAGAAGGACATCCAGCCAAGGAATGTACTGCAGAACGGCGCTGTCTTCTATGCCCTGAGGATAAAAACCGTAGACACGCGACAGGTGGCTTTGGCTGTCCCGTTTATCAACAGGCAATGAAAGAGGCAGGTATTCACGGAAGATGAGATTGTTACAACTAAATCTAAACCACTGTGAAGCGGCCCAGGATCTTTGCTGGCAAACAATAAGTGAGAAGGGTATTGACGTTGCTGTACTGTGTGAACAGTACAAGAACATGGAAAATTCCTGTCGCTGGAAGACGGACAAAACCGGAAAAGCAGCTCTCTGGGTAAGGAAGAGTCATTTTATTCAGCAATCCCAGGAAAATTTAACAAGGGACTTTGTTTGGGTCAAGGTGGGTGGTATCTACATTTGTAGTGTCTACGCACCTCCAAGCGCTTCTCAAGCTGAATTCGAAAAAATGCTTGATGAAATTGTACAGGAACTGCGAGGCTGTCACCCTCATGTCATAGCAGGGGACTTTAACGCTTGGGCGACGGCATGGGGAAGCAAAGAGACTAATAAGAGAGGTGAGTGTGTTCTGGACGTATTCGCTGCGCTCGACATTGTGCTTTTAAACACAGGGTCCACCCCTACTTTCACCAGAAATGATCGCGCATCAGTTGTTGATCTGACTTGTGTTAGTCCATGCCTTGTTTCTGACAACAAATGGCACGTAAGTCAACTCTATACCCACAGTGATCACCGAGCAATTTGCTTCGAAGTCCAAGTCCCGGGTACATTAAGGAAAACATTCCAAACGAGACGATCAGTGTGGAACCATCGATCATTTGACCGAGATTCCTTTGTCACAATGATGGAGGAAGAAGTCAAATTACTCGGACCGGCAGAGGAAAGAGTCAAAAAGCTTATGAAGCTTATCACTGACGCCTGTGATGCTTCAATGACCAAAACACGGAAAACAACCCGTAACTTACCGGTGTATTGGTGGAATGAAGAAATCGCCGCCCTCCGAAAAACTTGTCTCCGAACAAGGAGGCTAACCCAAAGAGCGAGAGGTCGCCCGACACATGAATCTCGGAAACAGGAATATCGGGATGGTAAAAAGCACCTGGTCAAAGCGATCAAAGACGCAAAGCACAACTGCTGGAGGAAACTCTGCGAAGAAGTAGATGAGGACACGTGGGGAAGGCCATACAAAATAGTTATGGCAAGGCTAAAAAGCTCAAGCTTATCGCCACCAAGCTCTCCTGACCTATTAGGGAAAATTGTTTTAGCGCTGTTCCCAACAAGACCAGAAGTAGTCTTCGATTTAATACCGCACCTAGAACAGGACCAGGTACCGGAAATCGCACTAGAAGAACTTGAGACAGCCTATCGCAAAGTAGGGGATAACAAAGCCTCAGGACCGGACAATGTTCCAAACGTTGCCCTAAAAGCAGCAGTCAGAATCAGACCAGAACTCTTCCTGGACGTGTACAATTCCTGTCTCCGTGAAGGGATATTTCCTGTTGAGTGGAAAAAACAGCAACTGGTACTCCTGCCAAAGGGTAAAGGGTCTCCTGATGACCCTGCATCCTACCGTCCAATCTGTCTTTTAAACACTGCGGGTAAAATTCTGGAGAGGATTGTGTGCAATAGGATTACAATGCATATTGAGGAAAGTCGAGGATTGTCTGAAAATCAATATGGTTTTCGAAAAGGTAGGTCAACAGTTGATGCAATAGACTTTGTGATAAAGTCAGCCAGAGAAGCCACTGCAGGAAAAAGATGGAGAAGGGGTAGAAAAAAGTATTGCGCCGTGATAACGTTAGATGTCAAGAATGCTTTTAACTCAGCAAGATGGGAGTGCATTATGGAAGAGTTAGGTAAGAAAAAACTTCCACAGTACCTCCTTAAGATCATCAGAAGTTATTTTTCTGATAGAATCCTGAGGTATAAAACAGATGCAGGACTAAAAACGTACAAAATAACAGGTGGCGTTCCTCAGGGTTCAGTATTAGGACCGTTGTTATGGAATGTCATGTACGATGCCGTTCTCAGACTTCCTATGCCGGAAGGAACTACCACGGTAGGATTCGCAGACGATCTTGCTATCATTGCTCGAGGAAAGTTATTGGAAGAGATTACGTACAAGGCCAACAACGCAATATTTAATATTCGCCAGTGGCTTTCGTCCGTAGGCCTACAACTGGCTGACCACAAGACTGAGGCTGTACTTATTACCAGCAGGAAAGTGAGGGAAAAAATCAATTTGACCGTTGGAGAGATCAACGTCCTCTCAAAGCCCTCCATAAAATACCTAGGTGTTCAGATTGATGCTAGGCTGCGGTTTGATGAGCACTTGCAGGTAGTCAGCATGAAAGCAGCGAAGGTAACTAACGCACTGGCTAGAATCATGCCAAATATCGGTGGACCTGCGCAAAGCCGGAGGAGGCTTCTTGCTAACGTAACCAATTCAGTGCTTTTGTACGCCGCACCAATCTGGTCGCATACCTTCCAGGTGAGATCATATTCTCGTAAGGCGATTAGCGTCCATCGTAGAAATGCCATTCGCGTCGCAAGAGCATTTCGCACTGTATCGTATGATGCCGTGTGCATCATCGCCGACATGATTCCGATAGATCTACTGGCAGTAGAGCGTGACAGAATCTACCGTAGAAAATGTGAAGAGCCAGAGGCGCATTGGCTAACGTTGGCGAAAGACGAAAGACTGGAGACTCTTCGCAGATGGCAGAGACGCTGGGACTCATCATCATCTGGAAGGTGGACGAAACGCCTGATAGCAGATATTGCATCGTGGGTGACCCGCACACACGGAGAGGTTGATTATTACCTTACCCAACTACTCTCTGGACATGGCTGTTTCAGGTCATATCTTCACAGGTTCAAGCTGGAAGAAGAATCATCATGTACCACCTGTCTTCCTTTGGATGAAACAGTGGAACATGCTTTCTTTGCATGTAAAAACTTTACCGAGGAAAAGGTCCAGCTAGATATGATGCTGGGTAAAAGATCCACACCGGAAAATCTGGTACAGCTCATGTTGACGAGTCAAGAAAACTGGAATACTGTTTCAGATTATGCTGCGAGAGTCGGAAGTAGACTGAGAACCCAGGAGCGAGCGAGAAGAGGTCAAGTACCGAGAAGTATGCAGTAGAGAAGTAGGCGCTTAGCCATCCTGTCCACCGCGAAGTAATGCCTGCAAGCAGTCCCGCGGTGTGACATCGCAGCGAACGTAGGTGGTTTTTAGTGAGTAAGAATCTCACACTGTTGTGGATTCAAGAGCCCACTTCGTCTTATGAAAGATTTTCCCCTACAATAAAAAAAAAAAAAAAAAAAAAAAAACACACACACACACAGACACACAGACACACACACATACACACACACACACACACACACAGACAGACCTTTTTGCGGGACTTGGTTATTTGGACTCAGGGGACCCTAAAACGTGTATTTCCGTTGAAAACTGGAATTCGAAAATTTTCACGATCGCAATACTTCCTCTTACTATATAAAGTAAGTGAAGTAAAAATGCGAGGTATAAGTAACTCTTCAAGTTCGTCAATTTTGACGAAATAGTTACTGTAGTATCGCAGGAATATATATATTCATCTTAAATATGAAAGCTCTGTTTTTTTAAGACTTTGACACATACACAGAACTTTTTGCGAGACTCACTCATTTGGTTGGTGAATGCTCGGAATCAGAAATTTTCACGATCGTTATACGTACCTTACCATATACTGCATTAGCTGTTACTGGAATATTTCGAGTTGTGTTAATTGAAACCTGTTTATGATAAGAGTAACTATTATACACATAATAGATACTGATACTTCGTTATCAGTCAATCATTTACTTGTCTAACTATTTCTTGTGTACAATGAATAAAGGGTCATTTAATGACAGATTTGTTTTTGCATATTTATAAACATAACCTCGCTGGTGTAAGAAGGATCAGTATTATATTACCCATTTTATTCATTAAAATGTAAGGTTATCCATGAAAGTTAGTACTGAATATTCGTGTTCTTAAGATCTTTTCCTCTTTTCTCTCATTCCGCGATTCCTGGTTTCCGAGATAAACTCTAAATCGGTTGAACAGTACATTTTTAAACATAAATGACACCACATTCAAAGTTGAGGTGTCTCTAGTACTTTTATAAATATAGATTTCATAAATAGGTAAGTGAAAGTATAACGTATATAGTGAACTAATTGCAAGTATTTTTTCCGGTTTGTTGTTGTTTGAGATAGACAGTAAGAACTGTCCGACACCATCATTACAATCACGCAACACCCAGGCAGTAGTAAGAACACCTGGAATCCTCATCATGTCCCATAAGCAAACTATGATCCGATCCTGCAGTGATATCGAAGGATCATCAAGCTAAAGACAGAGGAAGCACTCAAGCTGATGAAGTCCCGCTACTTAGGTAGCTCCCATCCGCCGACGATCTACGAGATTGAATGGAACGACCCATGATTGAGGCACAAAAGCTCTAGTAATCCAATTTTAAGTAGTAATTCATCCCCCAAATGGCCCCACCCTTCCCTTAATAGCCCTTCCAGATAGCTCGACACTATTTATCAGGCGCTGGGTATCGACCGAGTCCAGAAAAAGAATCTCGACGTGATGACATTGACGTCATTTGTAAAAGAAAAGATCTAACAGTGTAAATAATTTACGCTATGCATTACGCAGAGGTATCCACATAACTATGGGAAAAAAAATCTGGTGCGCGCAACACACGACTTACCTCCGTTGTTAACACCCAGTTGAAAAAAACGTTAAAGAATTACACTGATTAGTGAATCAAACACTGCTCCGATCGAAAAATGGGTTTCAGATGAAATAATCTAACAATATAAATTATTATCTCCAACAATCATTCAGTTTTATCCGCTTTTTATCAAACTCCTTTACTTTATACAACTTAGTACATATGAGTGCATTTTTCAAAATATTTTGCTTTCCAATGGCATGTTGTACATTTATATTACTATTATATTACTACACTTATATTTATAAAATTATGTAAAAGAAGGTTTGCTCTTTACACCTTCAGTTGGTAATCAAATTCGTAAAACTTGTAAATGTAGCCACTTTTTATAAATGAAAGTAAGATGATAATAACAATAATAGGCTTACCGAACCCGAAGGTTCGATGCCGATACCACCATATTTCTTCTACACAGACTCGTCCAATGTTCTCCGTTCAAGCCCAAGCCACCAAGATCAGCCTTAACGCAATCCTCCAATCGACGCCTACCTTTTGGACGCCTACCAGTCGGATCAGCAAATACCAACTTTCTCGGAATCCGTTCCTCACCGAGCCCAACAATTTTACTCGCCCATTTGAGTCTCCGCGACGCTATTAACTCAATTATATTCACAGGATACAAGTTCCGCAATTCCGCGTTGTGCAACCCTCTAAACTCCCCAGTGTCGAATAAATCTAATCTCTCTTCGGACCAAATATTTTACGCAGTACCTTATTTTCGAAAACCTTAAGCAGTTGTTCATCCTTCAAAGTAAGCGGCCACGTTTCACATCCGTAAAGAAACGTTGGAAGAATAATAGTTTTATAAATTCTAACCTTTAAGTTTTTAGATAGAAGCCGTGAGCTAAGTAACTTAGCAACTGAATAATAACACGCATTTCCCACCTTTAACCGGGACTTTATTTCTTCCTGGATTTCATTTTTTCAGTAAGATGATACGTTTATTTATTTTAACTACAATATTAAAGGTACTTTACAGAAGGAAAATTCAGCATTTAGGCCCTGTCAAACTATTTGAATCAGAATGAATCCTGCATAGTATTGAAGCCCATTAAACTTTAAGCCGACATAACAATAAATAAACAAATTAAAATTCTGATGCTCTACCGACTGAGCTAGCTATCCGGGCGACTTTCCGTCATTTTCGGGAACATTTTCACGATCGCAATGCTTTCCCTCATTAAATATTTCATAGATAGGTAAGTAAATGTAAAAATGATCTTAATAAAGTAATAAGTAGCCCTCAAAGTACATGTAATACAATTCTGTTCCATTCAAAATTTTAAGTTGTATTTAGTCTTAAAACTTTAATCATTATTAAGTAATATATAAGCTAATTGATTTTTTTTAGTTGGTTTTAGGAAATTAAATATTTTCAGAGCGATACTTCAAAAAATAAAATATTTTTTAAACAGTCTTTAAAAATAAAATAATAAAATTCAGGGCACTAAGATTTTTAAAAAATACTTTCAAGGCTCATTTTAAGCCACCAAATGTATTTATTTTTACATAAACAGTTAAAAATGACTATCTAATATTTAATAACAACTTTCAGTTTAAAGATGAACAGCCCCAAGCAGCCTTTAGACGTTCTGGTTCAATATTCTGCTTCGATATTAAGGATTCCTATGTATACAGAGAGCTACTACCTACGTAATAATCTCTCCCATCTTCGGCGGAAGCGAAATTATTTTTGGAACCTGGCTGAATGTTGTTCAACGCCTTTCGAAAAAAACCTTCCAAACTTCACGGATACATTGTAAAACTTGATCTTTCGGGTCAAGTGAGAGCAGATATATGGAGAGGTTGGTTTCAATATTCAAGAAAAGGGCGAAGAAAGTCTCGTTTGTATTCCGCTTTTTAGGCGCTTCCTTCATGAATAATTTGGCATAATCAGGAAAGGGGATTTTATTTTCGTTTTCAGTTAAAAAATAACATTTTTCTTAAAACAGAGATGGGTTATATTTTAAGAATAATTGTAAAATAGGACACGAAGGTTTACTAAATTAGCTTAACTACTCAACTACTCCTATACGACGATCTTTCAATATATATATATATATATATATATATATTCGATAGAACATTAAATTTCCTACAACACAAAAAAAGAATCATTGAAATCGTATCAGAAATAGCAGAGATATAGCTTTTTGAAATCATCAGTTGTGATACGCCATTTACCTTATATTAATTAATTGCTTTTCATATAAGTTCATAGCCTATAAACAGCTATACCTTATTATAGTTGTTTGGAAATAATAGAAATAGAAATAGAAAATAATTTTTATTCTGGGACTATGTCCCCTAAGAATAACAGAATTGTACAGTTGAGGTATACATGTCTGGCCAACAGACAGAAGCAACATAATTAATTACTATTTACACAAACAAAAAAAAAGAAATAATAATAATAATAGGCTTAGCGAACCCGAAGGTTCGATACCGATACCACCAAATTCCGCCTACAAAGACTCGTCCAATGTTCACCATTCAAGCCCAAGCTCCCGAGATCAGCCTTAACGCAATCCTCCCATCTCCGCTTCGGCCTACCTTTCGGACGCCTACCAGTCGGATCAGCAAATACCAACTTTCTCGGAATCCGCTCGTCATCGAGCCCATCAACTTTACTCGCCCATTTGGGTCTCCGCGATGCAATTAGTTCAATTATATTCACAGGATACAAGTTCCGCAATTCCGCGTTGTGCAATCTTCTGAACTCCCCAGTGGCCTCATCTCTCTTCGGACCAAATATTTTACGCAATACCTTATTTTCGAAAACCTTAAGCCGTTGTTCATCCCTCAAAGTAAGCGGCCACGTTTCACATCCGTAAAGAACCGTTGGAAGAATAATAGTTTTATAAATTCTAATCTTTAAGTTTTTAGATAGAAGCCGCGACCTAAGTAACTTAGCAACTGAATAATAACACGCATTTCCCACCTTTAACCGGGACTTGATTTCTTCCTGGATTTCATTTTTTCTAGTTATAATTGAACCTAAATACTTGAATTTCTCTACTTGTTCAAATGTTTGCCCTGATACATCAATATCACCAAGATCGACACCGTTTCTGCTACTAATTATATATTTCGTCTAAAAAAAAGAAATATATATATATATATATATATATATATATATATATATATATATATATATATAATGATAAAATTAAATAAAATAAAAACAATTCTTAGAAAATATTGTGTTGAACAGAATTAAAAAATAAATTAATAGATGACTTTGAAATATAAACAATAAACAAGTTCTTATTTCAAAGTGTGATTTCAGGGACATAAATATCACAGTTTTTAAGCGTCTTTTTGGGATAGTAAAAGGTATTGGAAAAGTTTACTCAATATACCATTGAGTAAAAATTTGCAGGGTTTTTAATAATTAATACAGTTAATTAATTTAATTATAATACAGTTATTATATTGAAGAACCGATGGATAATTGGTATCTTAATTCTGACGAGCTGTGAAGATAGGACAACTAAGAGGCGAACGGGCGTGATGTTTGAACAAATAAATCAGCGCTGAGGGTAACTGGCCTCGATGAGCACAAAAGATATTTCGACACGGCACTGCAGCCGGCTCAGGTTGTTGTTCCCGCTACCGCAACAATTTTATCTTCTATACAATATTTTTTATCATTATTCACAAAAATCCGGCCCGGAGGACCAAAAAAAAGTTAAATGTGTCAGAAGGCTTTAATTAAAACAAAAACAAACAATAGAGCATTTATAATCCACTAATACTGACTTAAAAGAGTTTGTTTTTTTCATTATATTATTTCCTTTGTTAAGAAGGTATACCATTTTGATGTAACTCAATAACGGTAAGGATCTTCGAATTCCAGAAGATTTGGTAGAGGCCATCAAACCAATTGGAGGTGTAAGAATATATTGTACAGATTCAGAACCTTTCCTAATTGCTATCCTAAGTTAGGTAGATAGTTGAAACCCTGTTTATAAACTTAATGGAGGAAATCCATAAAATCTGCAATCGCCGGAATGCCTAGACTTAGGTAGGTAACTGGAATACGAGAGTCATCCTCGTACAGAACCTTCTATATGCGGATGATAATGTCCTCGTCACCGATTCAAAGGTGAAACTACAGCAACAACTACAAAATCGATACTTGAAAAAAAAAGACAAGTGTAGTTTTCTCTAAATAACTGTTTTCCTAAGTGGGAAGACTCAACTAATTAATTAATAACTTTAAATCAAGGAATAATGAAGCTAGAAAACGAAAGGTCAATAAATTATATAGGTTTTCATTTTTATTTCTTGAATAACTGATTCATGTGATTAATTCTTCAGTTTTATTTAAACTGAAATAAAGATTATTACAACAAAAGATATTCAGCAATCAAAATTATTTTTATATTTTTTATGTTATTCCATTCATGTATTATTTCACATGAAAAAAACCTTGCGCATGTCTTGGACAAGGTACTTAATTAAATAAAGAAAATATATGTACATGGATTGTGAATTGATACAAATCTACAAAAAAATAAGTACATATGTCAACATTTAGGGTTTTAATGCTATTGCGTGCGTATTACCCGATTCCATTTAATTCTATTGCAGTTAAAGTAAAAAGTTCATTGTATACAATCAAAAAATTATCTATATATTTTATATAAAAGAATTTTCTTTATCTTCCCTTCTGGAGAGGTTGCAAAATGTTTCCTTACAGAGAATACCTCCTTCAAATTTATTTTCAATTTATTGATGGCTCATCAAGCTTGAGCCGAAACGTTGGCAAAATTAAAAACTTTTCAAAAATGACTGATTCCTGACTATTCCACCTATAATATTTTCAATTTTTTCGTAAGGCCGTCTGAAAATTTCTGAAGGAAAGAATAATCGGAAAATGAGTTATCACAGAACGTACTTTTTGTAAAAAAAAAAAAAAAAAGAATATAGAAAAAAGAGGTAGCGAAAATGGGTTGCTAATAGGAAAAAATGAGATTCTAGACAACAAAAGCTCTTGAACGATAAAGTTAAAAAAGGAATAAGTCGTGAAACGTGAAAAACTTTCTAAAAAATATTAACTATTGTTGCATTCTTTTATATTACATCTTCTTTTTTTTTGGGCGAGTGGAGGCGATTTTTTTTTTTTTTTATTCAATGTTTATGCTTAGAGCTGCTGTTCTCTTTTTCTCTAGACCTCGAATCTAGTTCACCTGGCAACCTGGATTTATAATTTGATAAAGTTACTTTCCAACATAAAAAAAAATACACACCTCAAATAAAATATGTAAACCAATATTCACGCACAATTGCCATTTTAACCGTTTAACGTATTCAATTCTTGAATCGTTTCAATCAATAAGAAATATACAATTTCAATAGCGCAAACTTGCTTAAATAATTTCTATTTTGAAAAAAGTACATTTTTTTTAATGAGAATGGGGCTCAAAAAATTTTAATTTTTTTTAGAACAGATTTATTGCTATTTACAACTGTATAATGATATACATCTAGTAAATGAGATACAAGATACAAATGTCATGATTCACATGTGAGGATACTACCCAGTGGCAGCTCCCCAAAAACTATGTTTAACTAGAAGGTCTCGGGGCCATCTTCTTTTCAGACGCCTCGGAGGATTATCAGGGATTGTAGAGGAAGCAAGGACTGAAACTAGTGGGTTAGAGTGGGAATGGAGTTTGTCATGAAAGGAGTGGTACCTCGTTTGCGCCAAGTCAGCAACATAGGGAACGTTAAGGTCTTTATGGATGAGTTTATTTGTGACAAAATAAGGAGCATTAAGGATATTTCGAAGGATTTTTGATTGTAAGGAATTGGAGACGGGAAGAATTTGATGGTTCAGTAGAGCCCCAAAATCTCTACTCCGTAAGTCCATATTCAAAAATTTTAAAGCCAAAAATTATGTTGGGGATTAAATCTTTTATTTTATTTTTACAGAATATCTGATTTCTACATTACATAGCCACCTTGAAAAGATTAAAAGAAAAACATATCTATAGATATGAGAATATATTCCATTAACTCAGAAAGTAAAATAGATCATAAATAAACATAATAAATAAACATTGGCGGTTTTAAGGAGATAATGTTAGTTTTGAAACCAGTAAATACACCATAATCGAGTATTTAGAATTTGATTTCAATTGCTTCAAGTTTTCCTAATATATGGACGGATTTATATAAATAAAAAAAAAATTAAATTAAATTCAGATAGACCTAAAACTTTTTCCAATATTTCATAGACGAATGCTATTTCATATCATATAATTCAAGAGAAATGGGCTTTCAGAACAATATAAAATGTAATGATTTCATTTTGTTCAAAATATAACAATTTTGAACCACTTATAAATCTTTATGTTTCTTTTAACATTATGAACTCAGTTTTGCAAGATACCAGAGCATTGTGGGTACAAAATTATTAACATTACGGAATATCAAAATGTTGGTGATACAGAAATAGTAATTTCTTAAAAAAAAGAGGTGAAAATATTTAAATTAATTAATTAAATAACGGTTTGTTCTGATGAGTCTGCCGGAATAATAAAAGACAATATTACAATAAATATAAACATGTGGTTGTGTGTGGGTGGATAAAAATTTTAAATTAACGATATAAGGTATGGATAACCTTCATCAACCAATATCAAACATATTATTGATTTTAAGCAAACCCATACTCAGAAGATATTTAAACAACTGAGCAAATAATCTTTCACTACTGAACTAAATTTAGATAAAGGTATTTTTTTTTTTTTTTTACAGGTTTTTTGTATATTTTTCCAACTAATATAAAAACCTTTAACAGCATATTAAATTATTGTTAGGGACAAAAATACTAAATTGATAATTTTAAAATATAATTAACAAATTATTGTATATTGTAAATATAAATTTTATTTCTTCTTCTTTTTATTATTCATAGCAGGAGCTTCAAGAAAAAAAATTGTAAAATTTAAAAAAAAAATTTTTTTTAGCTGAATCAAATTCACAGAAGTTATAAACACTCACATAGCGTTTTTATTTATTTTTTTTTAAATATACTTAGCAAGTTTATTTAAATAGAGTGAAAAAATAAAAATAAAATAATTTAAAAACACCATTTTACACCCATATCTATATCCATACAGAATTTTTTTTTTTTTTAACATAGTGTACCACCACATCAATCAAACGGACATTTTTTAATCATGATATTTTTAACAATTCAAAACAATCTTTTAAAAGTGATTGATGTTAATCCCATAAAACTTCATGCTATATTTATTTATAATGAAATACCTAAGGAATTTAAAGATTTGTTCATGTTATTTCAAGATAAAACATAATATTCCTTTCTTTATTATATTGTGTGATAGTAAGGATTATACACTTTAAGAGAGGAAAGGAATTTATGACGTCACATTTTTAGCAATTCTAAATAAACAGGCAAATTTCAAGGGCTCAACACTCGTTTGGAACATGTAAGGCGTATGCACATATTTACTGTCCAACATTTACATCGTTCAACAGGTAGAATACTAAATAGGTAGTGGCATTTGCTTAAAAAAATGTATTTCTATCTTTTTAAAATCAATATTTTCCACCACGATTTTGAATGAGTTTTTAAAAACTACTTTATTATATTCATAACAAGGTTAGTGTACTAATATTATTTTGTAAGTTCATTTTTTTTGCAATATAATAAAGAAACATTTGACTGATTTAAAACCAAAAAAAATGTAGCAACAATTAAAAGAAAAATCGATGTATTAATGTGTTGAGCTTTTTCTTTTTAATGTTTTAGAAATATATTTGAGGTCGCTGAGTTGAAATTATTTTTTTAGTTTCTTCATTTAAGTCACTTTATGCTACTAAGGCAAATGGGAAGATATTACAGTGGGAGTCCTTAAGTTTTCCTACCCTTGTTTAATTAGGATATCAATCTTTAAAACGAGTACCTGGACTACTACTTAACCACTCCTCCGAAGGCGGCATAATTATTTAATATCTTTATATTTTTTAATAACCCGGGTCATCTGGAAGATTCGAACCCGCGACCAAGCGTAAAGGATAAAGAAGACTGTTATAATAGCCACTATACCACAGATGACTTCGATTAATTTGATATAAGTTATCAGCACTTAAACATAAACATCTATGAATTTTTATTATAATAGTAACTTGTTTGAGTGAATAAATGTATTTCTAGGTTCTTTTTAACAAATTGATCCATTTTCACTCTACATTTCTTTTTTTATTTCTCCCTACGTTTCGGCCTTTCCTATTTTCAAGTGTTCTTAAATCATTCTTTTATATTGCACATATATAATACATTTTATCACATATTTAAAAAAAAAAAATCTATTACTGGCTGAACTAGGCTTGTCAGCTTTTTTTATTATCAACTATTGATAATATAATAACATTTGATAATGAAAAGCTGACAAGGCTAGTTCAGCCAGTAATAGATTTTTTTTTAATATGTGACAAAATGTATTTTATATGTGCAATATAAAAGAATGATTTAAGAACCCTTGAGAATGGCAAAGGCCGAAACGTAGGGAGAAAGAAATAAAGTAATGTTGAGTGAAAATGGATCAATTTATTTAAAAAGAACCTAGCAATAAACATCTTATTACATTCCAGATATAAAAGTATAATTAAAAAAGAAATCAATTTTTCGATTAAATTCTAATAGGTCAGATTCGTATATTTCACGGTTTTGAAAATAGGAGAAAACGAAATGAAATCGAGCACATAGAGCGCCACTATTTAGCAATATACAACCTAGTATTTAGCATGTGAAATAATTGCGTGAATACATCTGCTAACTTTACTTCTAAGGACTAAAGACCGATCTAAATGGCGAAAGAAGGGTAGGTGCGAGAGCTCGTGAGTGTTCACGAAAGTAGCGTGAGAGGAGGAAGGCATAATTAAAAAAAAAAAAATCAGATAATAAGATCAAATATTACTTTTCAAAAATTCTATAATAGTATTTTAAAAAAATAAAAAATAAATTAAATGATAAATTTACATTAAAAAAAACAATTGTAACATACACATTATGAAAAAATATAGAAACTCCATTTTATGAAATTAAACATTACTTGTAACAAAAGTAAAAAATCTGATGCGGGCAACACACGACTTTCACTTACCTTCGTTTTTAAAATCGATTAGAGAATTTTCAAATGTGTGTGAAACCATTAAATAATTAGTTTAATGGAATATCTATAGAAACATGTGTTTTATTAAAAAATCTATAATATTTTTATCTAAAATAATCAGTTTTATCAGCTTTTCATCACTCTCTAATAATTTTAAAAGCTTGTGTGTGAGATAATATTTTTTCTAAAATCTTTAGTTTTTAAATGTTATATCATACATGTATATTACTGTTCTTATGTTCAAAAACAAAAAAATTCATTAAAAATATATTTTTTCAGTTTTCTCCTTTAGTTGCTTTTCAAATTTGCTCAACTTGCATATTTATCTGTTATTTATCAATGCTAACTAGATAATAGGGTTATTTTCATAAAATATACAAAATTAAAGGTACTTTAGAAGAAGGAAAGTTAAAATACCGGCATTTAGGCCCTTTCAGAATATTTTTGTCAGAATAAAACCTACATAATATTAAAGCCTATTAAATTATACATCGATATAGCGAGTTTAATCAAATTCGTCGAAACCGTTTTCGAGAAAATCGAAAAAAGGTGCAAAATGCATGGTATAAAGTGGCTCTTCTGGTAAGCTCATTTTGATGAAAAAGGTTTTGTAACGTATCGGGCGTATAGTTGTCTTAAATATGAAATTTCAGTTTCATAGGACTTACGGTTTCCGAGCGGGGATTAGTACACACACACACACAGACCTTTTTGCGGGACTTGGTTATTTGGACTCAGAGGACCCTAAAACGTGTATTTCCGTTGAAAACTGGAATTCGAAAATTTTAACGATCGCTATACTTTTCCTTAATATAGTAAGTGAAAGTAAAAATCATTAAGTTTTATAGAAAACTATGGGGTGCAATTTAAATGTGGCGTCATTTATATTTTAATAAGTTCAGTTTGACCAATTAAGAGTTCATCACTTTGGGATTATCGTAATGAAAAATGCCCTTAGCAAGAAAATATCATGCTTATTTCATAACGCCTATTCTAATTTCGCCCTATTATTAATTATATTAATTATATTTAGTAATAGGGCGAAATTAGAAGCATTAATTGTTCAAAAAATCAGAAGTGATTTATTTTATTTGTTTGTTATGTTAAACACGATTCCTATTTTATTCGATTTAGTACTGTTTTATATTTCAAACCTTTACTAGAACCAGATATATTAAATAAAATGTATTTTTATATTTTTGTATTCAAACTTTCCGATTTCTTTACACGGCTCCTGGGGAGTTTGCCGAGTCTGGTGGTTCAATGTATATTTTTACTACCCCCCCCCCAAAAAAAAAAAAAAATTATAAAAAAAAACACATTTGGGATCCCCTACTTGTAAGACCTAATACCTAAAGCAAGATACAAGCAACTAGCAGTCATCTTCAACGTTTAACTATAGGCATTTGAAACAAAACACTTTCCTCCGTGGAGAAGATGGCTTGTTGACTTGAGCGTTGACAGATAACGAAAGTAGCACCTTTCAGATGCTGTCCGGGCCATTCGAATTCGTCAACAAAGACCCATCACTTTCCCAAAGGACGGTTCGAGAAACCTTCCTCAGTTCCTAATGCAAGGTAATAACCCCAGAGAAAGTTATGGTAAGGTACCTCTGGTACTCTTTATCTCGTTAAAACCCGTCCGCTTCGCAGAGGCGACCTTTAACTAAGGATGGTTATGGTTTTACCAAACGGTCCCCGCAAAGGACTGTAATTTATTGTTCACGAGCAATTGTGCCTTCTGAAACCGTCTATCAAAAAGATGTTTGATGGGTCTTGTCAGTTTTTCAAACCACGCAACCAGTTCTAAAATAAAACTCTTTTGTAACTAGTGCGACCCGACGTAATGCCGTTGCTTCCTGGGTCTTGTTTCATGACAAGGCTGTCTTCAAACCTTTTGGATGACAGAGGTGAAGGATTTCCTGTTTGAGTAGCTAACATCTTAGGCATTTACTAGCCCATAAAACGCAGATATAAAGCAGTAAATAATTAAAAAGACCTAACTTTCTAATTTTCTAGCTTGATTGGTTTCTTATCTTCCCTGATTCCTTTATTTTTGTAATATATTTTTTTATTAATATAAACTATGTATTTTAATAATATCAATATATTAATGTAACTAGTAGATCCGCCTCGCTTCTCGCGGGTGTGATTTTAATGAGGTTTCATTCATGTCTAAAAAAACTTTTTTTTTGCAAGACAATATTTTTATTTTATAACAAAAAATCTGGTGCGGGCAACACACGACTTTCACTTACCTCGACTGTTAAAATCAATTTAAAATCTATTAACTACATTTCAATTTGAAAAATATTCTAAGTTGATTTTAATTTAAAGGTGTATTCAATTTCGTTGGAAACATATGATTCAGATTAAATAATATACCTACATTAAATTGTTAATCAGTAATAAGTTTATTCCTTATTCGTTACTTTTTATTACCTTTTACAACTTTGTGTATCAGATAATATTTTTCTAAAACCTTTCTCTATCCAACGGTATATTATACGTCTATATTACTGTTATTAATCTGTTATCAACAAAAACAATTACATTAAAAAATAGTTTTGCTCTTTTATCCTTTCGTTGGTCATTAAATTCGTCCAACTTGTATATTCAGCCGTCCTTCATCAATGCCATTAAGATGATATCGTTAATCTTTGAATGTACATAATTAAAGGTATTAAGAGGAAGATAATATTAAATATCGGCATTTAAGCCCTGTTAGACTATTTCAATCAGAATGAAACCTACGAAAAATTTTCACGATCGCAAGACTGTACCCTTACTATATATTTCATATATGCAGTAAGTGAAAGTAAAATCTCTTTATTTTAGATCTTCTCGATAACATAAGATAACAAATTTGATCGAATTTATAAGAATATACAAGTATTCTTTTATTTGTTCTTATTTTATATAAGCAATATTATAGCAAGACTAAAATTTACTAGGCTAATATAGCACTTATTTTATATTTATTACTTTCACTTTTTAATTACTTTTTTAAATAATTCTATGTTAGCTCTCAATAAATTTGTTACGTAATATGTAATTGTTTGCAAAACCAGCCAGAATCATCGACCGTCTTAAAAGAAAATATTAAAAAAGTTTAATCCGTTACTCGGCCAGAGAAATTGAGAAAAAAATCGACGATTAATATTCAAATCAGTGACATATATTTAAAAAGGGTCAATATTAATTAATTACAAATCTTTTAACAATACAAGACCGAAAACTTTTCAAAATAAAAATAAATAATTCTTAATAATGAATAATCTTAATATATTTTTAAACCAATGATCGTCTTATATCACTGTTATCTTAATCATGGAAGAATAGTTGGCCAACTTGTTTGGGATTGAGGTAAACCCAATGAACTCACTTACATAAGAAAACATACTTTATTCTGTGCCGACGTTTGGTTTAACAATTTTCCCTTCATCAGGATGATTAACAAAGACGATCAGCAGACGGTCCTTTCAAGTCACCCTGATGGAGACCTAAAATTAAGGCCAAAACGTCACCATACAATAAAATTAGTATTCTCATTTAAGTGTGATCTTTTTAAAGACAGCATCCCCACCGAATTATCCTGTATGATTGTCTTTCTAGATTTCCCGCCTGATTCAAGAATCTAAATTTAAAATATTTCAAAATCTATAATGTAGGTACTAAGATGTGGTAGGTATGCAATGCAAACTAAAATCATCCTACACACCCACGTATACTCATTTTTCTCATCATTTCATTTCTTCCTATTTTCGGAGTTTCTTATCTTCAACTCGAGCGTAAACTGAAGAAGGAACTAAACCTATCACGATCTCCAGAGGAAATGCAGGACTTCTTTCTATAAGCGGAAATAATAAATGCCATGGGCTAGATCACAGGAAACAATAGAACAGTTCATTTTTGGTTCAAAAAACGTATTAGCTGCATTGGAACATAAAATTACAACTTCTTACTATTAACTTTACAGAGCTAATTATAGTGAAGAAAAGTTTTCTTTTCAGTTATGATTCCTAATAGGTAAAAACAGTAATTTAGAGTAACATTAAATAACTAAATTAATATTAACTGATAAATGAAAAAATCTGGTGGGGGCACGACTTTCACTTATCTCGGATGTTGAATATATAACTAAAAGTTAAAAAAATCTGGTGGGCGCAACACACGATTTTCACTTACCTCCGTAGTTAAAATCAATTTATATACATTGAAAGATAAAAATAAATTGTTGACGAATTAATTATTTTTAATTTTAATAGAAACAAGTGTTTTATTAAATAATCTATTATATTTTTATCAACAACAACCAGTTTAATCGGCTTTTCACCACTCTCCATTAACCTTTAAAATTCCGTATATTAGATAATATTTTTTATAAAATCTTTCGCTATCTAACGGTGTATTATATATCTTTATTACTATTCTTGAGTTAAAAATTACATAAAAAAAATATGCTAGCACTTTTCTCCTTTATTTTATCTGTTCGAATTCGTTCATTATCATTATCGAATTCGCTCAACTTGCATATTTACCTGTTATTTATCAATACTAATAAGACAATATTCCAAATGTTTTAAATCTATAAAATTAAAGGTACTTTATAGGAAGAAAATATCGGCATTTAAGCCCTGTAAGACTATTTCAATTAGAATGAAACCTACGTCATATTTAAGCCCATTAGATTTTACATTGATAAATAGAGTTTAATATAAGAATAAGTGTTTAATTTAAGAATTGTTGAAGTCAATTTAAGAATTTTTAAATACATTTGAAGATACAAATAAATTGTTAAAGAATTAATTATTATGAATTTCAATAGAACCATGGGTTTTATTAAATAATCCGTTAGATTTATCGGGCTTTCATCACTTTCCGTTAACCTTTAAAATTCCGTAAATTAGATAATATTTTTCTTAAAATGTTTAGCTATCCAACGGTATACTATACACCTATATTACTATTCTTGTGTTCAATAGCACACAAATAGCATGAAAAAATATGTTTGCACTTATCTCCATTAGTTGTTTATCAAATCCGCTCAACTTGCATATTTACCCGTTATTTATCAATACTAATAAGACGATATTCCAAATGTTTTAAATCTATAAAATTAAAGGTACTTTATAGGAAGAAAATTTAAAATATCGGCAAATAAGCCCTGTAAGACTATTTCAATCAGAATGAAACCTACGTCATATTAAAGCCCATTAGATTTTACATTGATAAATAGAGTTTAATCCAAATCGTTAGAGCCGTTTTTGAGTAAATCTTAAAAAGGTGCAAAATGCATGGTATAAAGATAAAGTACCACTTCCAGTCAGCTGATTTTGATCAAATAAATTCTGTGACATCTCGGGCGTATAGTTGTCTTAAATATGAAATTTCAGTTTCATAGAACTTTTCGTTACCGCGCGGGAGTTACCACACACACACAGACCTTTTTGGGGGACTTGGTCATTTGGACTCAATGGACCTTAAAATGTGTATTTCCGTAGAAAACTAGAATTAGAAAATTTTCACGATCGCAATACTTTCCCTACTATATAGAGTAAGTGAAAGTAAAAAGTTCAAAGAATTTTATTCGGTTTCGTTGGAAACAAATGATTGAGATTAAATAATATAACACGGAGTGGAGCTTTGGGGCTCTACTAAACCATCGAATTCTTCCCGTATCCAATCCCTACAATCCAAAATCCTTCGTAAAATCCTAAATGCTCCTTATTTTGTCACGAACAAACTTATCCATAAAGACCTCAACGTACGGTATGTTGCTGATTTGGCCCGATCTAGATACCATTCCTTTCATGACAAACTCCATTCCCACCCTAATCCTCTTGTTTCAATACTTTCATCCTCTTCAATTCCTGACAATCCTCCGAGGCATCTGAAAAGAAGATGGCCTCGAGACCTTCTAGGGTAGAAAAGTTACAGGAGTGCTGCCATTGGGCAGTTCTTCTTCAAGTTTGTATCACGCCATTTAACTTTTGTCACATTTACTTGTTGTACCTTGAAGTACAGTTGTAAATTTCAATAAATGATGTTAAAAAAAAAATAATATAATAATATAAAATTGTTATGTATAATAATCAGTAATAACCTTATTCTATATTCGTCGCTTCACATTACCTTCCACAACTTTCTATATAAAATAACTTTTTTTTCCTAAAATCTTGAGCTTTCCAACGTTATTTAATACACCCATATTACTATTCATATATTCGAAAAAAAAAAAGTAAAAAATATGTTTGCTCTTTTCTCTTTGATTGGTAATCAAATTCTTTCAAATTGTAAATCCAGCCACTTTTTAGTAATGCTAGTAAGATTATTATTTTTTTTTAATCTACTAACTTAAAGGTACTTTAGAGAAATGAAATCGAAAATTTCGGCATTTAAGCCCTGCCAGACACCAACAAGATCTTAAAGGCCATTAAAGTTTACCTCAATCGCGTTTAATCAAAAACCGTTTTTGAGAAAATCCTGAAAAGGTGTGAAATGCATATTATAAAGTGATTCTTCTGGTTCGCCGATTTTGTTGAAAAAGTTCCTGTAACATCTCTGGTCAGTCTTAATAAAATTTCAATGAATTTATTAATATAATATATTATAAGAAATTTCAGTTTCCTGCTTGACTTACCACCCACAGGCCTTTTTGCGAGACTAGGTCTAGTCTCAGTGGACCCTTAAACGTGTATTTCTGTTAAAAACTGGAATTAAAATATTTTCACGATCGCAGCACTTTATTTACCATATATTTCATATACAGGTAACCGATTGAAAAAACAAATCAATTATATTCAACCCTGTCAAAAATTACTTCGAAAAATACCTCCAGACAACTAAATATTAATATATATATATATATATATATATATATATATATATATATATATATATATATGTTTGTGTTGTTCTTAGGTTGCAGTCAATGAATAAACAATTTATTAATTTTATATATATATATATATATATATATATATATATATATATATATATATATTATATACATTTAGAATAAAAACAAATAAGCCTTAGATTACGTAGAATAAACCTAACCATTGAGCTCGGACAACGACCTCATCCTCTGAACGTCACAAAAGGTCCATAAATAAACAGTTATCTATTGTCATGAGAATTTGGATTCGGTTAGGAGAAAAAAAAAAAAAAAACTCGATTCATTTTTTTTTCTTTCATATTTTCTAAATATACAGATTCCATACTAGCTCTTCGACAATTATGATAGAACTGGAAATACATAACATGTCAACAACTTAAAGATCAGAAATCTACTTACCAACAAGATGCTGTTGACAACACTGTACGTCAAGCCAATTAAAAGGTAAAAAAAAGTTCAAAATGTCCTCGAAAAAACACTAAGAGGATGTATTAGTGAAATTCAGTAAATACTAAAAATATGTTGATTGACATTGTTGTTTGTTTGTTTATTCGTTTAACGTCACTTTTATGCTACTATGGGTAATCGGACGATGCTACAGTGGGAGTCCTAAATTTTGCCTATCCAGGTTTTATTAAGATAGGGATATTTAACGAGTACCTGACATCGCAGAGGCCACCCGCAGGTTCGAACCCGCGACCTTTGGCATAGAAAGCTGTTAGGCTAGCCACTACGCTATGGGTTGATTGAAATCGTTCTAGTTCGTTCTGGTAAGAAAGGTATAAATACAAATTACAAAACAATTTGACCTATGTCGTGGGTTTGAACCTGGCAGAGGGACCTAGAATTTTTAAATGGGAGTAAAAATCCTTAGTTATATCATCCTTTGGAGGTGACGTAAAAAGTTGTTCCAGCCTGTACGATGTCAAGTACTCGCTAAAGAACCCTTTCCTATTTAAACCTGAATAGGCAAAATTTAGGACCACCATTGTAGCATCATACGATTAGAAGTACCATAAAGTTACGTTAAATTAATAAAGAAACAACAAACAACAATTTGATAATTAAATGCATAAAAAAAAGTAAAATATTTTCCTATGCACATTTCTGGATTTAAGAGTAGTAATATGTTTTAAAAGTATGCACTGGATTACTAATCTTCGGGTCCCGGGTCGAAAACTGGCTGTGGTACATCATACATTTATTATTTCAGCCCTGGTGTGACCCTTAAGTAGCAAGACCCTTCTGAGACTTACCCAGCCTCTATAAAATTGGTATCCAAAATGAGATCTAGGCCTAATCACCTCCTTGCACGGCCGTTGGCCTAGAAACACTCTAAATCTCAGTAAGTACTGAGCCCTAAAAGGGGGTGTAGGTAATGGATTTTTCTTTTCTATATACTAGTAGCCCAGTAAAATAAGGCTAAAATTCAAGGTTTGTGGGAAGTAATTCGGACAAATTTGAAAAACGTTTTAATACTTCTTAATGGTTCTAAATAAAAGTAATCTGAGTTTGCACCATCATAGATGGTGTGCTTGACTTTTTGGAGCCGAAAAACCTCGGATTGTTCGCACTTTTTTTCAGTTTTTCATCTATAATTCGTAAACGGTGTTACCTACAGAAAATAATTTTATTTTCACAATGAAAGAACGTTAAATTTCCTTTCTAAAAGCCATCTTAGGTATTGAATTTTGTATAATAATATTGCCGCAATCGTTCGTCAGAAATAGGCAACTTTTTCCATTTTTGTTGAAAAACCCCATATGGTCACTAAGAGACAACTGTAACTTGGAAACAACTATCCAAATTGAAAAAGTAATAGAATTAAAGTTATAGAGAATTAGTCTAATAGACCGTTCAAATTTCAGATTTGGTTGGTACGAACCTTCAAGGGATCACTTGTAGCTGGGTGATTAGCATAACAGCCTCCTATGCCAAAGGTCACGGGTTCAAACCCGCAGGCGGTCCCAGGATTTTTTAATGGGAGTAAAAAATCCTTAGTTATGCCGTCCTTCGGAGGGAACGTTAAAAGGTGGTCCCGAGCCTGTGCGATGTCAGGTACTCGTTAAAGATCCCTATCCTAATAAAACCTGAAAAGGCAAAATTTAGGACTCCCACTGTAGCATCGTCCGATTAGCCATAGTAGCATAAAGTGACGTAAATAAATAAATAAACGAACCTTCAAAAAAATATTAAATAATATTAGAGAATATGTTGATTGAAACCTTTCATAAAAGTACTTTCAGGCCTAACTTGAATATTCAATTGAATACTTAAGACTTGCTATTAAAAGTGGTATAACTAACCCATATAGGAGTAGATACAAGCTGCCATTTGGCTAAGCATGATATGGTTTATGTTGCAAATATCGCTATTCCCAGTAAAATTACGGCAACAGTCACAGAAGAATGTTTTAAATCGGTGGTATCCCGCAAATATTTCTCACAAGCCTTTGGACGCGTGTAATGGAAAATCGATAAAAAAATATTTTATAAGATTTCCAGCTTTGCCCGAATTACTTCTCACAAATATCCCTATTTTACTGGACTATAGAGAAGAACAAACCTAGTAATCAAAAGTACTACATTTAAACATAAGGATATTCATAAGTATACGTGGACATCGCCGGATGGACAAACACGGAATCAAATCGATCATGTTTTAATACAAAACAGATGGCAAAGTAGCATAATTAACGTGAGATCGTATCGAGGTGCAGAATGCGGTTCTGATCATGAATTAGTAATCGCGAAACTTCGACAAAAACTAAATACAAAAAAGAGAACACCGAACTATATTCGTCCCGAGAATTTTAATTTAGTTAAATTGAACAACCTCGAAATTAGAAAACAGTTCGCGATAGAAGTAAAAAATCGGTTCGAAGCTTTGGAATCTTCAGACGAGGAACACGAAGATGTAAACAAACTATGGGAAGGGATCAGGGATAATATTAAAGAGGTCGGCAATTTATGTCTTGGAAAAATCGAAAATAAAAAGAACAAACCTTGGTTCGACAGGGATTGTCAAAATATGTGCGAAAAAAGAAAAACCGCTAAACTGAATTCCTTAAATAATCCAAGCGATAATAATGTGGCTTATTTTCGGTTAGTAAAGAATGAAACTTCAAAACTCTTAAAAAATAAGAAAAGAGAGTATCTTAAAGGCAAAATAATAGAAATAGAAAAACACAGAAACGAAAATAACGTAAGAGAGATGTACAAAGGTATAAACCAATCGCGTAAAAAATTTGAACCTCTATTGAATGCGGTTAAAGATGCAAATAACAATATAATTGCGGATCCTTCTGAGATATTAAATAAATTTAAACAACACTTTGACGGCATCTTAAATACGGAAAATAATAATCAATCTCCTCTCTCTGAATATCAGAGCGCTGAACCATGGATAGACGCACCGAGTAAAGAGGAAGTCGAAATGGCGATAGGAAAATTAAAACGTTATAAGGCTGCAGGAAATGATAATATCACGAGTGAATTAATCAAGGCGTGTGGAGAAGCGGGCGTTTTCAAAATACATTTTTTAGTTAAAAAGATCTGGGAAACTGAAAAAATGCCAGAAGAATGGAAAGAATCAATACTTATTCCGATTCATAAAAAAGGACCGAGGTCGGATTGTAACAACTATCGTGGGATCTCTCTTCTCCCAGTATGCTATAAAATATTCTCGTCAATTCTAACTAGTCGAATCACGGAATACGCTGAGGAAATTATCGGAGATTACCAATGTGGTTTTAGGCGGAATCGCTCGACTATTGACCAAATATTTTCCTTACGTCAAATATTAGAGAAAAAATTGGAATACAACGGTGTAGTCCATCAACTTTATATCGATTTTAAAAAGGCTTATGATTCAATAGACCGTCAGAAGCTATTTAATATCATGATTGAACAGGGAATACCTAGAAAGTTAGTAAACCTAGTAGAGATGTGTTTGTCAGAAACATTCCATAAAGTTAGAATCGGTCATAATTACTCCGAGAGATTTGAGGTGCGATCGGGTTTGAAACAGGGTGACTCCCTTTCACCTGTGTTATTTAATTTAGCTTTAGAATATGTCATAGAAAAGGTGATGTGTACCGAGAAAGGCATAAATATGGGTGACAAGATTCCGGTTTTGGGGTATGCCGATGATCTGGTACTGCTAGGTGAAGACACGGAAACCATACAACTAAATACTAGTGTCTTAATAAAAACCGGTAAAGAAATAGGACTCGAATTAAATACCGATAAGACGAAGTATATGATTAGTAGCAGAAACGGTGTCGATCTTGGTGATATTGATGTATCAGGTCATACTTTTGAACACGTAGAGAAATTCAAGTATTTAGGTTCAATTATAACTAGAAAAAATGAAATCCAGGAAGAAATAAAGTCCCGGTTAAAGGTGGGAAATGCGTGTTATTATTCAGTTGCTAAGTTACTTAGTTCGCGGCTTCTATCTAAAAACTTAAAGATTAGAATTTATAAAACTATTATTCTTCCAACGGTTCTTTACGGTTGTGAAACGTGGCCACTTACTTTGAAAGATGAACAACGGCTTAAGGTTTTCGAAAATAAGGTATTGCGTAAAATATTTGGTCCAAAGAAAGATGAGGCCACTGGGGAGTTTAGAATGTTGCATAACGCGGAATTGCGGAACTTGCATCCTGTGAATATAATTGAGCTGATTGCATTGCGGAGACTCAAATGGGCGAGTAAAGTTGTTGGGCTCGATGACAAGCGGACTCCGAGAAAGTTGGTATTTGCTGATCCGACTGGTAGGCGTCCGAAAGGTAGGCCGAAGCGGAGATGGGAGGATTGCGTTAAGGCTGATCTCGGGGGCTTGGGCTTGAATGGTGAGCATTGGACGAGTCTGTGTAGGAGGAATTTGGTGGTATCGGCATCGAACCTTCGGGTTCGCTAAGCCTATTATTATTATTATTATTATTATAGAGAAGAACAAGATTTTAGAAAAATTATGATGAGACAAATTAGATCGTAGAAGTGAATAGAGCAGCCAAAACTCCAATTATTGATTTCTAATTAGATCATTTGACATAAACAAATTTTTCCATCAACTAAAGGGAAATTCAAAGAAAACTGAACCTAAAACGTTTATTTTTACTTCTGCCAGACGTTTCGGCTCAGCATGTGAGCCATCATCAGGGCATAAGAGAGCTATGTCAAGCATAAACTAAAAGATTTATTTCAAATATTTGTCTTGAAATAGTACTTAGCAATGAAGTGTCAAATAATAAGTGAAAGTTGCGATGGGCGCACTAGATATTTATATAAAGGGAGTCACATAATATACCTTTATGTAAGGTATATGGTGTACACCTCTTTTTTATGCAACCTTATTTCAGATTCCACTTCTGGGGAGATCTCAATTTCTAACTCCACCATTTAACTTTTAGATTACTGAATTATTCCGGGACCATCCGGTTACCGACGTCTTATGTATTTTTCAATGCTAACACCAAAGGAAAACCTAAGTGTGAAGAGGGCGTAGAAATATGCATGTATCGATTCGGTATGGGATGATTGTTAATTTTTTAGTCCCACACTTCTTTGTACATCCCACTGTTATTTCGTCATAGCTAACACACTCCCCACTCGCCTGGTTTCTCGCCTTGGGTATACTGCTACTCACGAAGAAATCAAAATTCATACTTGCAGAACACCATCTTCGTTATCTGATTTATTTTAAAAAACAAACTAAATTCACCATTTTCCATCTTTAGACTCGAATAGTGTTTACTATTTTTAATATCTAAAACATTATTGAGGCATTTTACAGACATCTTTTTTACTTGCGTTTAGCTAAAAACGGAATATATAATAAGGGAAAGAGTATTGCGATCGTGAAAATTTTCGAATTCCGGTATTCTACGGAAATACACGTTTTAGGGTCCCCTGAAAACAAATAAGTCCCGCAAAACGTGAGTATGTATGTGGTAAGTATAGGACGAAAACCATAAGTCGCACGAATCTAAAATTTCATAATAAAGACTACTATAGCCCCGAGATGTTACAGAAACGTTTTCAACAAAATTGAATCACCAAAAGTGCTACTTTATACCAAGCTTTTTGCTGCATTTTTTCAAAAACGACTAAGAAGATTTTGATTGTTTGTTTATTTATATAACGTCAATTTATGCTACTGGACGCCATTTTGGACGCCAAACAGGAATGAGGTTACTCTTTCTAGTGCCGCTTTATTTTGAATAAAACCATGTTTTAAAGTGCGTTCAAGTGCGTTTTATTGTTCAAAAACGTTTTTCTAAAAGTTTGTTAACTTTTCCGGTAGTTTATAATAACTTATATTTGTCAAGCTTACGGAAAATCACATGTGACAGATACAGGTTACAAATTTTTGTTAATATTCTTTGAACTCAATTCGTTTCTTAAGTTTACAGTTTAATGCAGTGTTTCCAATCACTAAATTACTAATTATTAGGCTCGTTTCGTTTTAGTAGAAGTGCTAATAAACAAAAATTCCACCCCATTGATGGGGGAGCCGTCAGCGCCCGCGCTTTCGGTTAGTGAAATGGACACTTACTAACAGTGAAGAAAATAATGCATGGGAGCTAGTGATAGGAAGAAAAAGGCCTCTCAATAGTGATAAAGACACACCACATCAAAAACGACCAAGTCAGGTTATTCCTACCAGCAACAGCTTTGAAGTACTCTCACAAACTACTGAACCAACAAATTTCTCTGAACAAACGACAAACAAAAATGAAAAGGTACCACCTATTTTTATCAATGGTGTTCAAAACTACTCACATTTTGTGTCATTTTTAGAAAAAGAAGCAGGCCATCAAAAGTTTAAAATAAAATCAACCCTGAAAGGTATAACTGTATACACAGACACCCCGACAACATACCGAAAACTCACTAGTGCACTAAGAAAAATTGGTGCAGATTTTCACTCATATCAACTATTAGAGGATCGTACCCCAAGAGTTGTGATCAAGGGTCTTCATCACACCATTGACAAAGAAATATTAAAAAACGAATTCAAGGAATTGGGATACGAAGTTACGAACGTAACAAATGTAATTTCTCGATTTATAACACCATTACCGATGTTCTTTGTGGACATCACAAAGTCATCATTTAACGAAAAAATATTTGAAATCGAGTATATTTATTACTCTCGAATAAAAATTGAAGAACCTCGAAAAAAGAGAACCATCCCACAGTGCTTAAGGTGCCAGCAGTACGGTCACACAAGATCATACTGTAACCATCCACCGAGGTGTGTTAGATGTGGTCTTAATCATGTTAGCACTACCTGCACCAAGCCGAGAGACACCCCAGCTAAGTGTGCTAACTGTGGTGGAGAACACCCAGCAAACTATAAGGGCTGTCAAACTTTAAGGGACCTTAGAAATGCCAGAAGACAGTTCCAACGACCAACACACATTCAACCAGCGCAGATGCCTCCTCGCTCAGAAGACTTCCCGACCCTCAGTCAGCCATCCCACTACCCTCCACCGCCGCAGCAACCTTCGCCCCTTCAGTATGCACCGCCTCCTCAGTACTCTTTACCTCTTCAGTATCCTCCAACTCCGCAAAATCATGTGCCAGCACAACCTGAAACCAGCACTGGACCTCAGAAGCACCCTCTGCCAGCACAACCGAGATTTAGCTCTGGACCTCAACAGCAACCAATACTGTCAGGTATGGGAAAAGGCATTACCCAGCAGGTACCTCCAACTGTAAGTAGTTCTCCCCAAATGGTAGACATAATCAGAGAACTTAATAATCTTATCCATCCCCTTTTCAGTATTCTCCAACATTTATCACAGATTTCACAAGTGTGGTGCACATCATATGGACCCTAGTCACTTAACAGTGGGTACCTTGTCAATAGTCCTTTGGAACGCTAACGGACTTAACCAACATAGAACTGAGCTTGACTTATATTTGCACGAAAATAGGACAGACGTAGCACTAATAACTGAAACTCACTTAACACCACGTTCAAAATTTTACATTCCAGGTTACATTATGTACAGAACAGACCACCCTGACAAGACAGCACATGGTGGAACGGCTATACTGATTAGAGCAGTTCTTAAACATAACTCTGTAGAACTACCCATCTCACCGATAATACAATCAACAGGCATCACACTTTACACTCAGCACCACACTATCACTCTTGCAGCTGTGTACTGTCCGCCAAGGTACGTTTTGACACCAACAATGTTTTCTGACTTTTTTAAACTATTAGGGAGATGCTTTATCGCTGGAGGCGATTTTAACGCCAAACACTACAACTGGGGTTCCCGGCTCTGCACCACACGAGGAGGAAATCTGTTAAGTGTCCTCCAAAATCTTTCATTGGACACAATCTCCCCAAATACCCCTACATACTGGCCAAATTCTCTACACAAAACTCCTGACTTACTTGACTTTTTTATAACTAAAGGACTTAGAACTGTACCTCGCACTGTTAAAACTGGCTTCGATCTTTGCTCTGATCACTCCTTAGTACACCTGATTCTTCATGATGAACCCTCAGAAGTAAATAAAAGACCATAACTCACTCAGAAAAATATGGACTGGGATTTCTACAGAGTGTACTTAGAATCTCTTATTTCAATTCCTTTATCGCTGAAAACAGAGGAAGAACTTGAGACGGCAGTTGATGTCTTCACCAAGTCTGTACAAAATGCAGCGTGGTCTTCATCTCAACCCAGCAACAAACATGCAACGAACTTACCTTGCTACCCACAATACATAAGGGACCTGATCAGAGCAAAGAGAAGAGCTCGTAAAGTGTGGCAAACAAACAGATTACCATCAGACAAACGGACATTTAACAAACTTAACAATGAACTGAAACGAAAGATACAAAAATTCAACAGAACTACTTATGAATCTTACATTGAAAATTTAGGAACTGATGATGGAAGCTTATGGAGACACACAAAAAACGTCTTAAAGCATCGCACGGTGCCGGCTCCTTTAAGGAGAGAAGACGGTTCCTGGGCCGTGTCGGATGAAGAAAAATCTGAACTCTTTGCTGACCATCTTTCATCTGTTTTCACACCACATACTGACGACACTAATAAAGAACACGACGAATTTGTACTCAAAACCTTAGACATTCCACTACAGCTCTCATTGCCTCCTCCTTCCTTCACTCCATCACAGGTCGCAGAACACATTAAAGACTTACAAAAAAAGAAAGCTCCTGGCCACGACCTTGTAAATGCTGTAGCACTCCAGCAAATGCCAAGAAAGGCTCTAGTGTTTCTCACGACTATTTATAATGCAATACTTAGGACTACAAAATTTCCAATTCAATGGAAATACTCTTACATTTCCATGATTAATAAACCAAACAAGGACAAAAACAACCCCTCTTCCTACCGCCCAATTAGTTTGCTTTCTATTTGCTCCAAAATATTTGAAAAATTATTATACAAAAGATTAATAGACATACTAGGTGATAATCAAATAATACCCGATCATCAATTTGGATTTAGAAAATTCCACTCCACCACACATCAACTACACAGAGTGACTGATTTCATTTCAACTGCGCTTGAGCAAAAATTATATGCAACAGGTGTATTCCTGGACGTAGCTCAAGCATTTGACAGAGTCTGGCACCAGGGTCTCCTGTTTAAACTCAAAAAGATATTACCACACACATACTTTCTTATTATTCAATCATTTCTCTCTGACAGATTTTTCTCCGTCCGACAAGGTACAGAAACTTCTTCAATAAGACCAGTGCTGGCAGGTGTGCCCCAAGGTTCAATACTTGCACCACTGCTATATATATTATACTCGCACGACATACCAGACAGTTCAAACATCCTGACGGCAACATACGCAGACGACACTGCAATCTTATCAAAACATGAACACACTCAAGCCTCACTGACTATACAACATCACTTACAAAAAGTACAGGATTGGTGCAAGCTGTGGAAAACAAGACTAAACTATGACAAATGCCAACATATGACATTTACACTAAGACGTGAAACCTGCCCACCAGTGTACATCGATAATATACCAATACCACAAACAGACAGTGTCAACTACCTTGGACTAACTTTTGACAGGAGAATGACTTGGGGCCCGCACATTAAGAAAAAACGAAAGACACTAAACCAAAGAAGTAGACTGCTGCACACATTACTCAGACGACAATCAAAACTAAAATTAAGACAGAAACTTGCCACCTACACATACTTACTAAAACCAATATGGTCATACGCCTCCCAAATTTTCGGAGCTGCAAAAAAGACTCATATACAAAGACTTCAAACTTTTCAGTCAAAAATACTTAGACGAATTACGCAAGCACCTTGGTATGTTTCAAACACAACTTTACATACAGACTTACACATGCCTACCATCAGCGAATACATACGAACTCACTACTCTCGATTTCACAACAAATTACTAGGACATTACAACCCTCTCATAGAACAAATGGCAACAACCAATATGCCTAACAACATCAGGAGAAGACTGAAAAGGTCATGGATGAGAGATCTTCTATAATCTTTTGAATTAAAACATGCCACGGAAGAGATACCACTTGGTATTGTCATCTTCCTCATGCCTGACATGCCACTTTTTATTGTAATTCTGACAGACAATCCACTGATTGTTATATGTATGTATAAACAGGTGTGGATAAAGAAATAAAGTTATAAAAAAAAAAAAAAAATTTATGCTACTGTGGCTAATCGGACGATGCTACAGTGGGAGTCATAAATTTTGCCTATCCAGGTTTTATTTGTACCTGACATCGCACAGGCTCGGGACCACCTTTTAACGTTCCCTCCGAAAGACGGCATAATAAGGATTTTTTCTTATACATAATATTACCCCCTGAACTATATCTTGTGTTGAGCAAAGACGGAAGATAAATTTTACCATTAGGGATATCCTCACACAAGAATGAAACCCCAAGAAACAGCTCACCTCGCCATTCAAAATTCACTGAACAGAAGCTCAGACCTTTTTCACAAATAATATCATCCACAATGAATTTAATGTTCAATATGACCAGAAACAAGTTCACTTCTTCTTCGACAAACTCAATTATCACTCTACCCTCCTCCCCCTCCCACTCCATACTCAATTCTTGCTCCCTTTTCGATCCTGATAATCCTCTGAGGCCCTTGAAAAGAAGATGGCCACATGATTGTCCTACCATTGGGTAGTTTCTCTAAATGTTCTTTTAAAGTCCTTTTTGTACTTAATAGATTTATAAATAAATACAGTTGATAGATATCAATCAATAAATTTTTAATAAAGATTTAATTCAAAACTAAGTTTGTGAGGATTTTGCAAATTCGACACAATATTCTAATTATCCAAGATAATTTGGTAAGCTAAATCTGTTACCTTTATGTATGATAATGAAGAAACCTAAAAAACCTGTACCACTAAAACCCATTAAGGGTCTTGGTCACAGTACATATAGAGATTCGTACTGTTTTTAGGCCAACGGCAGTGCAATGAGGTGATTAGGCCTTAATCATGCTCAGCCGCCAGGTTTTTCCCCAATTAATTTGGGTACCCACTTTATAGAGGCTGGGTCTGCCCCAGGAGGGTCTCCATACCCTAGGGTCGCCCCCCGACTGAATTAACAGAATAAATAATATTCTGCTACAGTCGGGATTCGAACCCAGGACCCGGAGCACAGCAGACTAGTGCTCTATCCACTAGACCACGCCGCTCCCATGATAATGAAGAAATAAAATAAAAATTAATCTAGTCATATAATTTTCATAACTCCTAGAACAGGTATATGAGAATTTACCGGGATCTCTACTATGCATATAACTTATCTTTCCTATATTCCTGATTCAAATTTATAATGAAAATGACTTATCCCAGACAGATTTTAATATCGTTTTAATCTTAGGCAAAAAATAAATAAAAGAATCACAGTTTTTATAAATAAGTTTAAATCAAGAGATGAAAATAATAGGAAAATTTCATGTTTTCATATTTTCAAGAGATAACTTATAGTTCATAGCAGTTGACAAATATAATAAGAGAAAAACAAAACAATTATAGCAACTACACAAAATCACAGTTTTCTAATCAATATAAGATACATGACAAATATGAAGACAGATTGTAGAAATCTTATATCGTACTTAAATAGCAATTAGATCCAATTAAACACAATTAGTGATATTAAATATATTTTATCACAGTGCTTTCTAATCTCTTTCAGAAACATAAAGTATAATTCAAACATAAAGCAAAACAATGAAGAATTAACAGCAGTATCTACATTTCTAGGAAAAGATAAATAGATAAATCTTCTACAAGAATTTTATCATTAGTAGAAAAAAAAAACTTTTCATAAGACATTTAAATACTAGCATCGTGAGAACTTGACAGCATGAAAATCTAAGAATGGATCTTGACAGCATAAAAATCTAAGAATTGATTTAAGTTTTATAAGTTAATAGATGTAAGAATTTTAAGAGAAATTCTTTATATTCCATCATTCTATCATATCATTATATAATGATGAATAAGCGGTTAAAAGTTAAATGGTTAATTTTAATAGTCACTAATGAAGTAAAAACTCAAATACTAAACACCTGCCAAAACTCCATTAAAATTATAATTCAGGTCAAGGAAGTTATGCTTCTTATCACTTTTAAGCTAATTTTATCATTAACAAAGATACTTGCAGTTACCAGATATTTACTAAAAATATTCGCTCTGGTGATAAGCCTGAATGAATCTATTTTCAGCATTGATGAAAAATTAATATAAATAAATACTAACAAACAGAAAAAATAACAAATTTTAACAATTGATAAGATTAATTCAAGGTAGTGGAATATGATATGATCTATGACTAAGATATATTTAATAATAATTTAAACATTAATTGAAGTAGTAATTTAATTTAATGATATATCTTGGTCTTACATTGACCTAAGTTATAACCTCAAGCTTAAACATGAACAAGGTCAAGGAGGTAAATACACTTAGGATTTCTAAAATGAACTAAAGTTTCAAGTAATTAACCAGCAGAATATCAGAGAATTTGTTACACTATCCTAGAAGTTTTGAGATGGTATGAATAAGATTCAGAAAAGTAAACTACACAATGAAAACAAAATTGTAAGATTATTTAGAATAAAAAACTTTATAAATTAAATTCTCATCCTGATACTCATTTATAAAATAAGCAGATCATATCAAGTTTAGGCAAGCAAAGGGGATATCTGCATGCAAAGGGACTCATAACCTGATGACAATTGTCTCATAACCTTCCATATTTCTTGAAAACACATAGAATAATAATGATTAGAGAACAATGAAAACTGAAAAATATTCGTAATCAGGTTAGCATTAAATTAAAATTAAAAAAAAGGGAATATTTAAAAAAAAAAATTAACAGACAAACATAAATTTAGTGATCTAAGATAAAATAAAAGATCAGTGTTTTGAAAACAGTGGTTTTTGTTTATTTTATTTTTTATTATTTTTTTTTTATGATAAGCAGTTTTTGACTAAAAGATAACTGAAATCAGTACATGATAATATAACCTTTTCTATTATTTCATAGCGGAGTAACATTGGGAATATAAACCATTAAACGCTTATTATCATGTCAAATGTTCCTTGTAAATAAAGTAATAACAAAACTTATTATTCACTAAAATATAATGAATACTCTAAAAACAAGTACTACGTGACAGTTAAAGAAGAGCAGAACAAATGTCAATTACTGAATTCAGTAAATCAAACTATAATATTAATATTAAATTATCAAAACTATACTATCAACAAATTGAGATATATATATTAATATAAAAAAAAAAAAAAAAAAAGAGGACACTATGGATTTAAGAAACCTTCCAACACCTACCTCATATTTGAAGGATGTGCATTGCGGGTAAAAATCTGGATTCATCACTAACTCTTGATAACTCTTTATCACACACCACTAGTGAGTTAATTTGTTTAAAACACTTATGTAAATAAAAAAAAATTAACTAAGTCATTATAGTAAAGGCCACTTGATCAAAATGTGTCACAGACGAGGCCAAAGTACAACGAACATTAATAATGAGAGAATCGTTGATACTGCGGTAGATAAAACGCGATATCTCGTAATAATTATCACTGTTCATGTACATTTTCGTTCATTCCATCCTGGTTTTCGCTAGTGACAGTCTTTAGTGATAACACACAAAAATGCACTACTGTAAGTAGCCATCTTGGAGTAACCAGAAGATAAACTCTTTATACCCACCAGATGGCAGCATCAACAATGTCGCTTATACTCAAGCTATTATTTTCTTCTTGCAGACATTACAGAATAAATAATATTAATTACTTGAAGTAATCACATAGCAAATCAAAAATTATCAAGGCTAATTTTCATCGGTCATGCAATCTCGTAGGAAGAATAAAATTGAATAACTGGACTGTATAAACAATAAATTAATTTTTTGAGTCAGATTATACAAAAAATAATTTCTTCACTTTCCAATTATTTTAGTGTCTGTATTAACGTTTCCTGCTTTTTTTTCTTTTTAATTTGTTATCTTTATTATTTCAAATATTCAGATCAAAGCAATTTTCTTATGTTTTATAGCTTTTAAGATTTTATTTTTATTATATTGTAGTGTTCCCAATGGGTAGCAACTCCACAATTTTGCTCCATGTCATTAGTCTATTAGCATATTTACTGATTGTGTTATGTAACACTGTTGTCAATTTCAATAAATAAAAAAGTATTATTAGTTATTGAAATTGACAACTGTATTTAATTTGCATAAAATTAATTAGGCTAAAAGACAAATGAAGGATTGACAAAATATTATGGTACACTCCATAGATTTATTTAGAAATATATTATATGTTGGAACATACAAATTAATAATCTTGGATAACTTTGATGATAATAAATTTTAATATTTTTATATAATGACCTTGGCTGTATGGAGAGCTCCAATGCCAAGAAGAAGAAGGAAAAAAAAAAAAAATATAATGACTACTTGATGGGAAAAATGTAATGATATTAATTCATAATATACAACTACCCATAACAGCATTTTTTCCTCATGTATTTATTTATTTTTTAAACCCCCATTGGAAATGAAAATCTTTGATGTGTTATCTTTGATATGTATCTGGATTCTGTAGTTTTTGTCTTGTGCTGCAATTGAGTTGCATTTTAAAGCATGGCTTAATTTATGTGAGATTGGGTGCTAGTTTGTGCATCTGTGCATGGTGCTGGGACACATCATATTTATGATCCTAATCGATTGGAAACAATAAAAACTTTACTAATTATTCAGTACTTTAATTAATAACTATAAGGTTCATGCACATCTTGGCAATTTCATAAAAAAAATAAAACAAAAATTGTTTGTTTTTTTTTATTCTTTTTTGTTAGTGTGAAGAATGAGATGATTCAAGTGGAGGTAAAGAAAGAAATATGAAAAATGAAAAGTTATATAACTAAATAATGTAGATTGTGTGTGTTTGTTTGCGTGTATAAAATAAGTAGTAATATTAAAATTAAAGGAGATGTTTTCTGACCTGCTAATTTGAAGAAAGAAAACTAAATGACAGTGGATTTAAAAGATTGATTAGTGGTTTAATATTTCATTTATATATATATATATATATATATATATATATATATATATATATATATATATATATATATATATATATATATATATATATATATATATATATATATTATAATTAATATTATCGATTTAAAAAAACAGATGCTTTTTTGGATGTTACTCAGGCTTTTGATAGAGTATGGCACCAGGGTCTTCTTTTTAAACTAAAACCTATACTTCCAAGTACATATTACTTAGTTTTACAATCTTTTCTCTATGACCGTTTCTTCTCTGTCCGACAGGGTTCTGAGACCTCATCAATAAAACCAATCTCTGCAGGTGTACCCCAAGGTTCTATCCTTGCCCCTCTTCTCTACTTAATATACACATATGACTTACCAACAGACCAAAACATCTTAACTGCGACATATGCTGACGACACTGCAATTATTACGAGAAACACAGACCCTATACAAACCAGTATGATATTACAACACCATTTGGACAACGTACAAAACTGGTGTAAGAAATGGAAGTTAAAAATTAACCATGAGAAGTCACTACATATTACATTTACACTTAGACGCGGAATCTGCCCTTCAGTTTACATAGACAATCACCCTTTACCGCAAACAACTACAGTAACGTACTTAGGACTAATATTTGACAAAAGATTGACATGGGGCCCACACGTCAAGACAAAACGTAAAACGCTAAACTTTCGACTTAGACTATTATATTCAATATTACATAGACGTTCTAAATTATCCACCAGACAGAAACTAAATGTTTACACTTATTTATTAAAACCAATATGGACTTACGCTTGCCAAATATATGGGCCCGCTAAAAAGACACACATACGAAAAATACAAACCTTTCAATCACAAGTTTTAAGACTAGCAATGAACTCACCACCATATGTATCAAACGATACCTTACACACTGACTTACGTATTCCAACTACAATAAACCACATTCGACTGACTTACAAACGATTTCACGACAAACTAAATGGACATAGAAACAAACTTGTACAAAACATGGCTACAACTGACATACCATACATAACTCGGCGTAGGCTGAAAAGGAGTTGGATGAGGGACCTCCTAGCCTGAAAAAATAGTTTGTTTTTGAATGTCAGGAGGATGCACCACTGGGTACTATCTCCCTCATGCCAACCCATGCTATGTTTATCATATATAACTCATTTGCTGATTGTAACATATACAGGTGCAAATAAAAATGTTAAGTTAAAAAAAAACAAAAAAAAACAAAAAAAAAAAAAACAGATGAATATTGTGATATCCCTCACTCAGTCAAAATTTTGGCACAATAAATAAGGTTACTTAATTGAAGCAAGCTACTTAATAACAATCCCATACAACTTTTTATATTTTATCTACAATCAGCTATTCACCCATCATAATAATTATTATTTTTGAACCTCACACTTAGTCAGTCTTCATTGGGAGTATTCATCTACCTAGAATCAAAACTTAAGGTTTAGGCTCTGATTATGTTATATTTAAAAAATAACTAACTGTTGCCACTGTTCACAAAACAAATGCTTGCTGAATCCCTGTAAGAATTTTCATATAAAGCTCCAGTCATTGGATGTAATCAAGCTCTCTGAGATCAAGCCATTGTGAGACAATATAATAAGACAAAAAATTTAAACTATAATAATGTACGCTTTCCTAAAATCATAGCTCTTGAAGACATGAAAAACAAAAATTGTATTTGGCTAAAGGAGTGGGTAAAACTAGCGGAAGATTTAGGCTGTCCATTTGATAGGGAGTTCATATCTGTGGCGAGGTGGAAGAGTCAGGTGGTTAATTTAATAGCTGTAGCCAAGGAAAATTTTAAAAACAAACTAAGAATCTCTGTTATGGGTGCCGAACATCCTATCTATAAGAAGCTAAATTTTATTGTAGACTACATAAACGATAAAAACAATATAGATTTAATAAGAATGGTTTTTAAAACAAGGGCTGAAATGATATCCTTAAATTGTAAACCATGGATGCGGGAAATAGTTTGTTTACACATGCTCAATTTGTAATCGTAAGGATGATGAAAATTTAACTCATTTTTTAGGTAAATGCACGGCATTTAATAATTTAAGGAAAAAGTATTTTGGAGAGAGTATTTTAACTGAAAACAAAATAATAGAAATTTTAAATGGAAATAATTGGAACTCATTGTATAGATTCATGAAATGTGCTATAAACTATAGAGATGTTTTAATTAAGGAATTCAACTATAATAAATAAATAAACAGAAAATAAGTTGTTACAGATAAGTTTTATTGATATTTTGTTAATTCTATATGGCAAACAAGTAGATTATCCCACTATCTTTTGACAATAGTGTATAATTTTTATTTATCTTTTTTGTTTTGTTGATTGTAAGTTTTTTAATAATATATATATCGGGCTGATGCGAAATTAATGCAGGTTTCCTCTATTGCAATATCTTAATTCCAATTGTGTAAACAAAGCTAATCCTAACATTGATCATTATTATACCAAAACAAACCTTATCTAATACCCTCTCTTTCACCATGAATTTGTTTAGTAAAATCGTTTTGTTCAGTGTGTTCAAAGGTCTTGAATCGAAAATGTCAAAGTGCGATTTTCGTCAAATTTATTTTTACGAATTTAAATTAGGGCGCAGCGCTGCGCAAACGGCTCGTAATATTAATGAAGTGTGGGGTCAGGGGGCTATTAATGAGTGCACGGTGCAGCGTTGGTTCCAGAAGTTTCGCAGAGGAGATTTCGACCTCAAAGACAAGGAAGGTCGGGGCCGTCATCTTGCTCTGGACAACGACCAGCTGAGGTCAAAAGTGGAAGAAGACCCAACCAAAACCACACTAGAAATGGCGGCGGAACTCGGTGTGAACCAATCCACAGTTGTACGCCACTTGGAAGCAATTGGTAAGGTAAAAAAGTTGGCCAAGTGGGTGCCACACCAATTAAACGACCACCAAAAAAATCGCCGCTTTGAAATCTGCTCCATGCTTGTGACACGCAATAAAAATGATCCATTTCTCGATCGCATTATGACGTGCGATGAAAAATGGATCTTATACGACAACAGAAGGCGTTCTAGCCAATGGCTGGGCAAAGATGAACAACCAAAACCTTTCCCGAAGCCCAACCTGCACCCAAAAAAGGTTACGGTCACAGTTTGGTGGTATAATGCTGGTGTTATTCACTACAGCTTTCTCAATCGAGGTGAGACTATAACTGCTGACAAGTACTGTCAAGAAATTGACAGCATGAATCAAAAATTGCAACGTCTTTGCCCAGCATTGATGAATCGGAAGGGGCCGATCCTGCTCCACGATAACGCCAGACCACACGTTGCACAACCAACGCTTCGACGACTGCACGAGTTGGGCTACGAAGTTCTCCAACATCCGCCTTATTCACCTGACCTCTCTCCTACAGACTTCCACTTTTTCAGGCATCTGGACAACTTTTTGAGGGAGAAAAATTTTCAAAACCAGGACGACATTGAAAATTCTTTTCGTGATTTCATTGAGTCCAGGGATTCGGATTTTTTTTCTGGTGGAATAAGAAAGCTTGTTGAACGTTGGCAAAAGTGCATTGATTCAGATGGAAATTATTTTGATTAAATATATATGGTTAAAGTAAAGATATGGCGTATTTACAATACCTACTAAAAACCTGCATTAATTTTGCATCAACCCAATAAATAAACCAACTTCCTGGCAGATGGATTTCCATGCCAGTATTTTATGTTTTCTAGATACTGTAAAGAAACATGTATAATTTATTAATAAAACACATTTATCTATCTAATAAGATATACCCTGGAGCTCTCTAGTCCATGTAGATGCCTAAGATTTCTCCCCCAGATTTTTTTATTTTCTTCCCTTTATAACAACTGTCTTCTGAAGACTGATGGTATATCTGGTACACCTACCGTTACAATCGGTGCCACTTTTCAGTTTGTATCAATAGCTATGACATCTAGCCAATTATTTAAACTATGAGGTCTTATGGGGTCATCCAAATAATTTTAATTTTTTGTAACTATTATAGTTATTATTACTATTTTTGATCTGCATATATATAAATTAAGTTGATATATTATCTTTTATTTCAATTACCATAATTATTTTAATTATTAATGTGCAATGTTCTTATAAATGCTTTAGGTCTACCACCAGAAATTGAGTGACTTTGGCATATTTTTTTTTTTAATTCTTTATTCTAGGGAGGAGCGGCGTGGTCTAGTGGATAGAGCGCTAGCCTGCTGTGCTCCGGGTCCTGGGTTCGAATCCCGGCTGTGGCGAAATATTATATATTCTGTTAAGTCAGTCGGGGGGCGACCCTAGGGTATGGAGACCCTCCTGGGGCAGACCCAGCCTCTATAAAGTGGGTACCCAAATTAATTGGGGAAAAACCTGGCGGCTGAGCGTGATTAAGGCCTAATCACCTCATTGCACTGCCGTTGGCCTAAAAACAGTACGAATCTCTATATGTACTGTGCCCAAAACCCTTCATGGGTTGTAGTGGTACAGGTTTTTATTCTAGGACCAAGTCCTCTTAGAACAAAAACAATATAAAAAAAGTTGCTTATGTTCTAGTTACTTTTTAACATAATGTATTAACTATTCAATATACCTATAAATTGTTGCATAAATATACACATGAGGGAATGCACTTTTATACTCGTATACACATATTTATACTATATTTTACAATGGAACAGAAGATTGAGATTTGAGTAGGTTATGGAAGAGTTGATATTTGAAAGAACAGAGGTGGTTTTACGGATAGAGATAGGAAGCAAATTCCAAAAGAAAGAGGAGCGAACAAGAAATAATTTGTGAAAGGACGCAGTTCTATAGTATGGGGGATAAATAATGTTGTTGGATGTTGTAAAATAAAAATAAAATAACATGATCGAAACCAGATAATGACTGTAAAGATAAAAACAATATATATTTTTCAATCTAGAAAACCTGAATATAACATATGAGAATTCATTCAGGATGAGACCACCAGATTATCTTAGATATGGAGGTAACTTGGGATAGTATATACCTGTTTATAAAAATAAAATATACCGAATGTTTGACTAACAGGAACAACCCAAAAGTTTATTAAACAAACGTTTCTATAACCCTCAAGCTCAGGGATAAATATGATTCCAAACACAAATACTTTGAAAGATCAATATTATATTAAAATAGCATAATCACGGTATTATAAGAAATTCAAAATTAAAATACAGTGGTTTAGAAACAAATAGTTATGAACTAAAGGAAATACTTTAATCAAATAATAATAATAATATATAATAATAATAAGGGGTTTTACATCGGTTTATTAATCATTAGGTTTGTTCATTAAGATTAATATTTTATTTTTTGCAGCGTTTTGCCCGAGGCCATTTTCACGGAACACATTAATCTTTGTAATCAAACAATAAATTAGACATTTTAAATTAAAAAAAAAAAAAGAAAGAGATAGATAAATAGGTTATATAGAATATTTCAACAATATCTGAATTTTTAAAGTACATAGTTCTCCATTTTCTACAATGTGCCATTGATTATTCTTCGACAAGTTCTACAGGAATAATTGCATAGTAACATTTTAATTACACAGTAGAAAAATGAAAAAACTTTTCCATGTCCTCGAAAAAGTCTTAGGAAATTTGTACGAAAAAGTTTTTAGCCTTTTGAATAGGAATGAAAAAATAGGTATTTAAGCATTCTCCTATTAATACTTTATCTAAAACGTGGATGGAACTCTAACAGAAATTTTATTCTTGTGACAAGGAATTATTTATTCCTGAATAAGGATCAAGGATATTTCAACTATTTATGTATTTCACTTCGTTCGAGGTCTTATTCAACAACGGACAATGGAGCACAACGTTGAAGATGTGACGCTCGAGAATTTCAGCAGCATTTACAAAATTATCATGTCTTATACTGTGTTTGAATCACTGCTGTTTCGAGACTTTGGACTAAATTTTCGCTCATTCATCGATCTCCTCAACTATGTTACTGTTTTCCTGCTGGCAGCGGGTTTCATCTTGTGGCATATACTTACATTCCAACAAAACTTCATTGAAGTCATGCTCCAAGTCGCCGTGATGTTTACTGTCTTCTGCCTCTTGGTGAGAATAGTCACAGTCACCATCTATCGCAAAGATATAGTGGCCCTCACTTCAGTCAATTTTCATGATTTTTATTGTAACCAAAAAAGGCCGAATTCTTCTCTGGCTAGCCTAAAACAGAGTTACGTCTATTTGAAGAAACTGAATAGTGTTATGAAGAAAAATTTCTTCCTTTTTCTCAGTTTTTTTTATGTCACACCGGCTATCTTTTCGAAATCATTCGTCGGCCTCCTCAATGGAAGTAACGGCTTAGAAGAATTTCTTAGAGCTTTGCCTACGACATTTCCGAAGAGAGATATTTCCACCACGGTGCATATGTTGAGGTGAGTTCGAGGTGATTTGGAAAACTTGCTGTTGATTTTCTAGTTTAATGAAAATTGCTGATGTTATCTTGCGTACGTTTGTTATTTTATTATTCAATATATCCAGGTATATGAATTTTAAAAAATACACATTATCACTACCACCATGGCTTGGGTTCAGTAGGTAGTAATATTCCTAGATGCAGATCCAGATGCATGGTCGACTACCTCATTGAACGTACGTCTAGAAATATTTTTTTAAATTAGTTCGAATCACACTCATTACGGATATGCATTTCTAAAACTCTTACTAACCAGCTAATTAAATTGATGTAGTTATCAGTTATATCGTATTTACTTGTCCATCGAACATACGATTAGTTTTTGTTCTAAATACTCTTTACTCTTTTACGAATAATAAAAAAAATAAAACTTTGAGGCCTTACTTTTTAAGATAGGTAGAACCCGAATAAAGAATTTTAAAAAATCCGTCTGTCCGCCATAAGCCGTTCATGGCTTTTTTCCGATACAATTGGACCGATTTTTTTGAAATAGGACTGAAAAATACCAGGACACCAAACGTTGATATCAGTCGACCAGTTTTAAAATGAGGGCCGATTTAAAACGTTTGATTTCCAAAACTAAATAATTTCTGAAGATGAAGGAAAAAATTTAAAGAGTTTTAAAAAACTCTGATTAAAATCAGGAACACCGTGGCAATAAAAAAATAACTCAGTTTCAAAATAGAATCCGAAAAACGATTTTTAAAAAAACGAATGTCTGTCCGCCGTACGAATTTATGTAAATACCCAAACAAAAATTTTGAGAATTAAATTCTCTTAAAAAAAAATCTGGTGAGGACAACACACGACTTTCACTTACCTCCGTTTTTAAAATCGATTAGAGAATTTCAAAATATGAGTGAAACCATTAAATAATTAGTTAAATGGAATTTCTATAGAAACATGTGTTTTATTAAAAAATCTATTATAATTTTATCTAAAATAATCAGATGTTTTATCGGTTTTTCATCACTCTCTATTAACTTTTAAAAGCTTGTGTATGAGATAATATTTTTTCTATAATCTTTAGTTTTCAAACGGTATACCATACATGTATATTACTGTTATTATGTTCAAAAACAAAGAATTTCATTAAAAATATATTTTTTCAGTTTTCTCCATTAGTTAGATATCGAATTCGTTCAACTTATATATTTATGTGTTTATCATCAGTGGTAACAAGAAAATATATTTTTTTTAATAAAATCTACGAAATTATAGGTACTTTAGAGGAAGAAAATTTAAAATATCGGCATTTAAGCCCTGTCAGGCTATTTTAATCAGAATAAATCCTACATGACGTTAAAGCCTATTAAATTTTACATCGATATAGCGAGTTTAATCAAAATCGTCGGAACCGTTTTTGAGAAAATCGAAAAAAGGTGCAAAATGCATGGTATAAAGTGGCTCTTCTGGTAAGCTCATGATGAAAAAGGGTTTGTAACGCCTCGGGCGTATATTTGTCTTAAATATGAAATTTTAGTTTCATAGGCCTTTTTAGGACCGTTTTCGCCCGGGAGTTACCACCCACACACACACAGACCTTTTTGCGGGATTTGGTTATTTGGATTCAGGGGACCCTAAATTGTGTATTTCCGTAGAAAACTGGAATTCGAAAATTTTCACGATCGCAATACTTTCCTTACTATATATAGTAGATATAGCTTTGAAATTAACAGCGGTGATTAGCCATTTTTCTTTCATTACTTTGTCGCTGTTCATATTAGTTAGTTGCCTGTAAACAGCTACGTGATATGGAAATAATAAACCATTGCGTAATAATTTGTAGCTTTTCTTTTTTTGTTTTTTTTAATAAACTGTTTTGTTTTCAGTTGGACTTATCATATGATAATTGGACTAATCTTTATGTCAATTTGGATGACGCTGACTGTTCTATGTTTTGGTGTAACGATATTGCTTAAAAAACAGTATCAAATATTAAGTAATTCTTTATTGAGACATCATGAATCTCGTTTGCAATTAAAAGAATTCGTTCATGACCATGTTAAATTAATCAGGTAATAAATAAATAAAAGAAATGATTTAAAAAATAAAAACAGTGAAGTATATATAAGCTTAATATTAATAAAATAACATTTAAGATATACCTAATAGATTGTTTTTTCAAATTTAATTTTTTTTTTTTTTTTAATTCTAGAATAACTAACATCTTACGGGACATACTGGGACCAATCGTGGGTGCTCAGATGGTTCAAGCCATACTTATTACAGCATCTGGTGCATACATAGCAGCTAAAGTAAGCTTTTATTGGTATCAGCCCAAGTTGTCAGCGAAAAAATATATACAAATAAAAATTAATCCTGAACAGACTATCTCAAAGTGAAAATTAGAAATAAAGTAGTAGAAATAAATTGTAAATGTCATGGGAAAAAAAAATGGTGCTTAGCAAATAAGTTATAAGTACTATTTAAGTCCCACGACATATTACTAAGATTGTAATAAACTCTAGTAGATTAATAGACTACTATTAGATAAGACAGTAATCAAATGACTATTCCTATCAATTTTTCAAGACATTAAATGTGATAAAGCTCAAAAAATGGACGATTCGCTTTGATCGATATTTCGCTAACAAAAAAAAAACTTGGGCATTTAATTACATGATTTGTAAATATCATAGTTGAATGCTTGAATTATGGCTTCTTATAGTCAAAGAGCTAGGGCCAAATGCGTATTATAAGAAGAAAATTTTCAATGTGATTTTAACATTTTAGCCAACATGTACAAGAAAATGTTTTTCATCGGCCACCTCAAACTGGTCGGAATCATAAGTGGCGGCCATCCAAAACTGTCTAAATCCAGGAATTTAAGTAATTTTAACATTATAAAAGTAAATATTGCAGAAACCAAGCACTATACGAAAATACTCATTATAAAATAAATTAATGGACATTAAGTAACCTTCAATTCGAGAGCTGAGAGACGTCTGTAGGTCTTATAGGTATCGTCATACCTTGTCCATATAATACATTCTGTTCTAAATACGAAAATTGATCTAATTTTAACGTTATGAAGATAATATTACAGGAACCAAGCATTATACGAAAATACTCATTATAAAATAAATTAATGGACATTAAGTAACCTTCAATTCGAGAGCTGAGAGACGTCTGTAGGTCTTATAGGTATCGTCATACCTTGTCCATATAATACATTCTGTTCTAAATACGAAAATTGATCTAATTTTAACGTTATGAAGATAATATTACAGGAACCAAGCATTATACGAAAATACTCAGTATAATATAAATTAATGGAGATTGTATAAGCTTTAATTTCAGACCTGATAGACGTCTGTAGCTTGAATAGAGGGATTGATCGACTTTTGACAGTGTTCAGCCCGATATCTTAGAAACTGCCAATTTTAACAAACTACTCTTACAAATAAAAATTAACAAGCGTTTAATAAGCTTTTATATGAGAGGTGATAGGCGGCTGTAGGTCTTATAGGTACCGAAATATTTTTGTCTATTTAATAAATTGTGTCCTAAATACAGGAATTGGCCTCATTTCAACATTATGAAGGTAAATGTTACAGAAACCACGCATTATTCGAAAATACTCATCTAATATATACAAATCTCGTGTCACAGTTTTAGTTACCATACTCCTCCGAAACGGCTCGGCCGATTTTCATGAAATTTTATATGCATATTCAATAGGTCTGAGAATCGGCTACTATCCATTTTTCATACCCCTAAGTGATAAGGGTTGTCCACCCCTAACATTTTTTAAAATTATTTTGGACATTTTTTTCATTTTTAAAAAATACATACTACCCTAAATTTTCACCCTTCTGTCACCAACCCCTATTTTTTAATAGTCATTTTAGTATTTTAATAATTTTTCATTCCGCTCGATAACTGATCAATTATCACTTGGTAAGTCATACCCAAGATAAAATACTCATTATAATATACATTAATGAACAATGAATAAACAGATGAATTGATCGACTTTTAATTGTAAAATGTACCTTCATAACGTTAAAATTAGATAAATTTTCTTATTTAGAACACAATATGGACAAAGATATCTCGATACGTATAAAACCTACAGACGTCTATCAGCTCTCGAATTGAAGGTTACTTAATGTCCATTAATTTATTTTATAATAAGTATTTTCGTATAATGCTTGGTTTCTATAATATTTACCTTTTTTTATGTTAAAAATTCCTGGATTTGGACAGTTTTGGATGGCCACCATTTTTGATTCCGCCCAGTTTGAGGTGGAAGACAAAAACAAATGTACAAGTGGCCTAAAATGTGAAAATCACATTGAAAATTTTCTTCTAATTTTTTCGGCCCTAGCTCTTGGACTATACTTACATATATATTATAAACAAAAAAAAAAGGGTCATACCATTGGATTCAGATTTTCACCAAGATACAGCTAATCGGCAATCTAAATTTTTACTTTTATATCTTAAATAAATAGAGCCAACTAAAACATAATAGGGATCACTTGTAGCTGGGTGGCTAGCGTAACAGCCTCCCATGCTAAAGGTCACGGGTTCAAACCCGCAGGTGGTCCTAGGATTTTTTAATGGGAGTAAAAAATCCTTAGTTACGCCGTCCTTCGGAAGGGACGTTAAAAGGTGGTCCCGAGCCTGTGCGATGTCAGGTACTCGTTAAAGATCCCTATCCTAATAAAACCTGGATAGGCAAAATTTAGGACTCCCATTGTAGCATCGTCCGATTAGCCATAGTAGCATAAAGTGACGTTAAATAAATAAACAAATAAACAAAACATAATAAAAAATATTATTCTGATGGAATGATTCCTTTTTCATGCCAAGTACTAAATCACTTAATGGAAGAAAGGTACTGTTAGAGAGAAAATGTTTTAAAACTTTGTGCGTACCTAAAATTGTTTTAGAAATTAACAGTATTTTAAAATTAATTATGAATATTAGTAGATTCTAACCGTCGACAAGATCGTAAGAATATGATATTAACATTTCATATTAATTTTTTTTGGTGTGTAAGAATTCAAATTTAAAGGAAAAGACGAATTTTGTTTGAGATAGGCAATAATTTTTATTTCATCTATTTATTTAATTATTTTACTGAACATTTAATGTGAGAATTTCATAGTGGCCAATTTATTATTATTAACATTATTAATAGTTTGAATTTATTATGTTCATGATTATTAATACTAGTCCTTTCAGCCAACAGCAGATTCCGGCCAATTCACTGCGAATTTTGTGGCTTATTCCATTTTGTCTCTCATAGAGCTATTGGCATTTTGCTGGCAGAGCCACGTTGCAAACCAAGCAGTAAATATAATTTTTTATTTATAAATAATTAATTACAAATTACTAATACAGCTAAGATAAACGTAAAATAAAAATTTATTTCAGAACGAATCCCTCGGTTTAGTAATATACGAATTTTCATTGAAAGCACCTAATCTTACTGATGCCAAAGATTGGTTCCTACCTATTTTGATGTCACAAAAAACAATAAAATACAAAGCATTAGGATTGGTGGAAATAAATTTGGAGACTTTCCTTGGGTAAGTTGGTATATTTGTGTATATTAGTCCGTTACAACAAAACTGTATAGAATAATGTTTTATCACTTCGTCGGCACTTCACATGTTTAGTAGTACCTAGTTTTGTGACCGATTGTAAAATTTGTATTCCTTCGGACAATTGTGATCATTACTGCTAATAAGAAAGATACTTATAACACCTGCTTTAAGTCGGGGTCCTATCGTAATTACAATTATGATATATTAATTATATTTTAGCTCGCTAATAAAAAAATAAAATTAAAAAGACGCTTAACAGACCATTTTTAGTAGAGGTTCTCCAACCCTTACAATGATTTAAATGAATACAACTTCAATCATATCAATTTGCAATCTTACTAAATAACTTAATATGTATTGTATTTGAAATTTGATGAAAAATTAACTTGGAAGCTTTTAAACATTAATGTAGGACAAGGGATATTACCTAATTTATAGTATATAATTATTTATTTATTTATAGAATGCCGGTTATTAAATATTAATCAAAGACATGCAAAAAGCATTTTATTGGGTTGTAATCAGTTTGAAGCGTTTTTTCAATATTTTAGTTTAATCACCTCTGTGTTTATAAAATTACAATTGCTTGTCCGATGATGTTTACGTATGTAAAAAAGGGATAGTTAAGGTGCTTTTATATATCAGTTTCTACCGAGATTCCTTAGCTTTTAGTGGTATTTTGCTCGGTCAAAAAAAAAGAAAACAGATTTTTTATTTCTGAAAAGGAAAATACAGCTGTACAGACGGATAACCAAATTTGCAGTGTGTGGCCATGATGCCTTGAGAGAAAGCACCGTCTATAAGTGGTTTGCTCTATTCGAAACCGGAAATTTTGACTTAAAATACGCAAAACGCACGGGTCTTCGTTCAACTGTTGAATATGATCACATTCAACCAAAAGATGGTAACATGTAATAGGTCAAACAGGCCATAAATTAGTTGGTTAAAAATATTTACATGAATCTGAAGTTTTTATTTAAATAATAAAAAAAGGCTACGAACTTATTTTGCAACCCAAGATAATACCTAGTTTTGTATCCATGCAAAGGTAATTAAAAAATATATATTAAAAATAAAAGTTAATTTCGAACATATAATATTTGAGTGAAACAGTTGTAAATCTTAATTTTTAAAACAAAACCCTCTATTATTTTCCTGAATACCCTAAATATATATAAAAAAAAAAAAAAAAAAAAAATATATATTATATATATATTATATATAATATATATATATATGCATATGTATATACATATATTATACAGTTCATAATAAGTACAATTAAATATATATATATACACACATATATTTAAGTTGAAACAGAATTATACTATGTACTAAATAAGCTAATTTTATTATTATTTTTTTTTAGGTACTTCAGGCATCTTATTCCTACTACACACTTATGCAAGCCAAAACATAAATTATCAAGTGTTGTTTACAAAATATTTCTAGTGAAGTACACGAAATAACCTTAGATTCACAAACCATATAGTTACAACCATGCAATAAATGTCATGGCAAACGATTTTGACATATTTATAAGAATAAGTTTATTTACACAATTGAATAAAAAAATATTTATTATTATTATTATTATTATTATTAAATAATGATAGAGTTACTTTAGGTTAAGTACTGTAGAATAAAATTTAGTAACTGAGCATCAATTTGTTTTCAAGATATAAGACGTTACTGCCTGGCAAGAGTTTTCCTCATCTTATCAACATACTTTAAGCCAAAAAAATTAATAGCATTAGAACCAGTCAAGTCTCATTCACTAAATGTTTGTTATAGCACCCTGAACGTTTCAGTTGTAAATTTTCTAAACTTTTTTTTTTTTTTCTACTTGTAATTGTAATGTATTGTAATTAAACTCGTCATCATCATTCTAGTTTTTGTTTCGGTCTGAAATTAGCAAAATCAGCAAAATAATATTTAAATAAAACTTTTTACAGTGATAAGATTTTTTTTAATCGGGAACCAGCTAGATCATATAAATGTGTAATATGTATTAGTTTCATTATTTTTCACTCAGTCCCTTTTGAGATATTTTGTGTAAAAATCGCGAAAAAATAATCAATGTTGGGTCTCTCTTCCTTTATAAAATTTTAACCTCGTAATTCGTAATTTTCGAGACTTTTTTTAAACTACTTTCTTGACTATTTAGGTAATGAGTTTTGAGAACAGACAATATAAAGTATATCCTTATTGTCTGGTTTTTTATTTGTTAATTCATTCAATGTCACTTTTATGCTACTGAAGCTAATCGGAAGATGCTACAGCAGAAGTCTTAAATTTTACCTATCTAGTTCTATTAGGATTGGGATACTAACAAATGTTTTTAGCCGCAAAGCTGACTTCAAAAGGTTGCAACACTAAAAGTATTTGCCAGAAAAATATTTTATCTACGGTTTTATATTCAGGTAAAGATTGATACCAGCTGAATACCTAGTAAAAAAATCGTGATAACCGAGAATATTGATGATGATTGGACGATTTAAAATGGATTGATCTGTAAGCACGATTTTATAGATTTAGGGGATCCTTGCCATTCCAATGATTTGAAGAAGGGATCCGCGAAAAAAAAAAAATATCGGGAACCATTGAATATATGACCACCATCTAATTTGTTTCGGTCTGAAATATAATAAATTACCGGAGTTAATAAACTTTAATGAAAACTTTGCTTACAGTGATAGGAATTTTCTGACTCGGGAATCAAATACACTTACTCAAAAAAGTTTCCATACACCCATAAACAAATCCTTGGTTTTGAAAGCTGAAGTTGATTTCCTCCACACTTTTGACCTTTTTTATTATTTTTTGTTCACCCCTAACCTCACCTTTGAAGGCTATAAGGGGGTTTCTCGGGCCCGGGGAGTGAGGGCGGGGGAAATATGCTGAGATAAAAGCCCCCCACAACCCGAGTCTCGGACTTGTGATTATTTTATTCTAAGTTTCTAGTTCTCTGTTGTTAGGCAACGCGTGTTTTATGCAACGCGCGCTAACCTACTCAGCTACCCCGTCCCCACCCAAAATTAGACCTTCCATCTGGCCCAAAAATATTTAATTTGGATTCCTAAGAGAATATGATCCGTTCTCAGAAATTTTTGGGTTTATAAACTCAGTAGCAAATTATTCTTCTGGTTTAACTTACTGAAGAAGGGTTTTCTTCTTGCGCCTCGACCACTGTATTCTTCCCTTCTTAGAATATTTTCGACTGTTCCTGGGTGGACTTGAATTACATGGTACCTATTTATTATGATGGCCAATGAGGTATCGGTAATGTAAGGATTTGCATGGACTTCAGCAAGTATGGATCGCCCATGGCGATTCTCCAGTCTTCCAGCACGTGTTCTATCCTCCAAAGATTTTAACTCTCTATTTCTTTTTAGTACATACTGTTCAGTAGCATGTGAATTATTCAACAGATATGCAATTTTTCTCATAGATAAGCCCTACGAACCATGAGCTCTCTCAAATCATGAGAAACGCGCATATAGAAAAGAAATCAGTTTCCCCGGCCCAAGTAAAGTTAATACTGAACTAAGATTAGATTATCGAGAAAAGATTTATACATATAACTCTGGAAAGACGGTAGGATTAATATTGAAAGTGTATGGAAACTTTTTTGACCTACCATTAACAAATGACCTTCTGCCTCGTTTTATAAGAATGATGAAATTAAAATAAATAAATATCTTTTTTTTTTATCTAATATTAGTATTAATAATTTGTACATTAGGAAATTGTTAAGTTGAAAATAAATAGCTATGCAAAATAAAAGGATGCTGTATGGAAACATTGAGTGAGTGTAGATCGCAATAACCAAACTTATACTCAGTATATAAATGTGTAACCTGTATTAGTTTTATAATGATGGAGTTTTGTTGACCGTTGAGAAATTAGATGAGGAAGATGGTTGGGGTGCGGTCATAAATTAAAAACACATATTTAAAATAAATGTTATTTTAATTATGTGCCGACGTTTCGGCCTACAATGTGGGCCTTCATCAGGGCTAAAAGAAACAAGATAACAACCTATGTAATTATAGACTTAATAATGCGTTAGGTATATAATAATAATATGACAGTAATAAATTAAGGGAACATAAATAATATTAAATGTAAAATGATAATTATTAGTTTTATTGTTATTTTTTATTATGATAATTTGTATTAGTTTTATTGTTTTTTCACATAGTCTCAGTCATTTGGCACCATATATAATGCAAGTAGAACAGTCTAATTAAATCAACAGATTTCCAACATCCAGCAAGAGATGTATTCCTTGATTTTATTAGCTACTTAGCCCCAATATATTATATTTAACAATAAGTAATGAACTTGTTTTACAACTTAATAAAATGATGAAGAGTTTACTTTGAACCTGGTTTATTGTACAAATCATCCCTATTCATGCTCGCTGAGGAAGGAAGCCGCTGGACCCTATCGCCATAGATGTCCTCAGGTCCGACAAGATGGAGTGAGGTCTGAACGACCCGCTCACCCAAGAAGGCCTCGTGAACTCCCTGAAGAATTGCGACGAAGAGGCCGTAGGTGGAAGCCTTCTGACCCTTTGGCAGATGATGCCCGAAGATCGCCCTAACCCTAGGCATGTTCCGGGAGAGCAGTGGCAAGTGTCTTCACGAGGTTGTAGTGAACTATTCCTGACATCAAACCAACCATTAGTTAAAGGACTGTTATTATTAATAGAAAACATTTGGCTAAAGCATCAGGAAAACTCCCTCACAAACAATTACATAAGCTTTGAAGTTAAAATGATCTCGTAAATGAATCAGTTTCTCTGATAATATCTAAACACTGTGCCAAAACATATTTAAGACAACTATAAGCCCGAGATATTACAAAAACTTTACATCAAAATCGGCTAACCAGAAGAGCCACTTTATACCATGCATTTTGCACCTTTTAATGATCTCAACTCTTTCTATCGATTTTGATTAAGCTCGCTATATCGATGTAAAATTTAATGGGCTTTGATATCCTGTAGGTTTCATTCTGATTAAAATACTCTGACAGGGCTTAAATGCCGATAATATAAATTTTCTTCTTCTAAAGACCCTTTAATTTTGTAGATTCTATAAAAATAACCACATTATCTTGTTACCACTGTTGAAAAACAGGTAAATATATAAATTTAATGAATTCGATACCCAATTAAAGGAAAAAACTGAAATAATATTTTTTTAATGCAATTTTTTGTTTTTGAACAGTAATATACAGTGATGGAAAAAAGTATTTGCACAACACGTTTTTATGAATAAATTAGTTCAAGGAAACAAAAAACTTCGCTTTTCTTTGCAAAAATGAAAAGTACATTTATTAAAAACTGAGAAAAACCTTTTGTAAAAAAATGACAACACTTCATAATGAAATAAAAAAATTAAAACTATAAAAGTGCTTGGAAAAAAGTATTTGCACACTTCCACATTTACATGTTGAAACGCAATTTTAATAGTTTTAAAATTTTGTAAATAGGCCGTTTGCGTCAATAATTGCTTTTAGACGTCTGGGTATTGAATGTACCAGGTTTTTAATTAAATCTAGGTTTATTTGTTCCCATTCTTGAACAAGAAGTTGTTTAAGGTGATGTACACTAGTGATGTGGTGTTTACTTAAATTTTGGTCAAGGGTGTGCCATAAATTTTCAATTATATTTATATCTGGTGACTGAGGAGGAGTGTGGAGCTGTCTTGGAACATTAAATATTAACCACTCCTTTGTTCTGGTTGGAAACACACCCCTATACCATAACATGCTCTCCGCCATGCTTTACAATCGTTAAAACATTTTACTTCTTCAGGGCTTCATAACGATGTCGCCATATCATCCTTCGACCATCAGAATCAAACAAATTAAACTTTCTTTCGTCATAAAAGACGACATTTTCGCAAAAGCTTAAGGGTTTCTGTACGTACTACTTAGCAAAAGCAAAGCGCTTTTGCGATTCATTCACTCATGTATGGCTTCTTTCTCGAAGCTCTGCCATGGAGCCCTTCCGAATTCAGGGCATATCTAATTTTTCTGCTAGTAACCTGGACTCCAGACGTTGATTGGACCATGGCAGCCAGCTCCCGAGAACTTATACGGGATTTTTAAGAGCTTCTTATTTTCCTCTTTGGCACGAGAATTAACTTTTTTTGGACGCCCTTTACGCTCACTGTTTTCGGTCAAACCACGTTCCTCATACCTTTTTGTGATGTATCTCACTGTAGAAAAATTCAACCCTAAGAAATCGGCAATTAGGCGATAAGTTTTTTGCTGATTCTTTAGTAAAACAATTTTTTTGCGAGTCGCGGCACACAGTTCACTTATTTTAGGCATGATAATTGTCTATTGACTGAAGGAAACTGATTGAAAAACTAGATAATACTGGTAATAAACGATATGAGATAAATTAGTAAAAAACTTATGGACACAGGAGGATTAATGCAAAAGTAAACAGAGCTTGTGAGTCATAGTAGACCAAGTGTGCAAATACTTTTTTCCAAGCACTTTTATCGTTTTAATTTTTTTTATTTCATTATGAAGTGTTGTCATTTTTTAACAAAAGGTTTTTCTCAGTTTTTAATAAATGCACTTTTCATTTTTGATAAGGAATGCGAAGTTCTTTGTTTCTTTGTACTCATAAAAAATTATGTGCAAATACTTTTTTCCATCACTGTAGATGTATAATATACTGTTGGAAAGCTAAAGATTTTAGAGCGATGAGTGATGAAAAGCCGATAAAACTAATTGATTATTTTAGATAATAATATAATGGATTTTTTTAATAAAACAAATATTCCTATGGAAATTCAATTTAATTAATTCTGTAATAGTTTCACTAATTTTTATCTCTAACTGTATTTGAAAAATCTTAATCGATTTTTTAAACGGAGGTAAGTGAAAGTCGTGTGTTGACCAGATTTTTTACAAGGACCCTTACTTATGATACACTGTAATATATAATGAAAAATACTGACCTGTAAAAGTGATGGATTGATTCTCAGTGTTGGAAGGGAACTGTGCTGAGGTGGAGGGGCGGTCGACCGGAGTGGGCTGTCGTTCCGGGAGGCGCTCTGCAGCCACCGAGATCTGCACTTCTTCAGGAATATCGATGCTCTTAAAATCAGAAAGCACCTGCTCAATTCCTGCTTCAGCGGACTCAACTCTTCATCAAACTCCTCAAGGCTTTGAGAAGTGAAGGTGATTTTAATAGTCTATCTGATACAACTGCCAGATCTCTGATTTCCTCATCTTCCAACTCCTGCGTGTCGATCTGCTTGGATCTTTTTTCGATGCTGGTGACGCTGGGAGTTTTTTTCGGTTTCGTTGAAATATCAGACACATCGTCGTCTGTAGCATCAAGTTTTATAATTTCGAGCACGTTTCTCTCAGTGAGGTCTGAAATTCCCTCCATCGTAGGTTCCGTTCTTGTAGAAAAATCTGTATCTATCTGACCTATGGTGTATTCATGAGTATTATTTTTATCATCCGTCTTTTCATTAGCATTTTGATTCATTTCCTCCTTATTGTCCTTGGTTAGTGAAGGCTCGTATACAGACGTACTTAAATTACTAAAGTTCCTCAGGGCATTAAAACGCCTTAGAATTGAGTCGGAATCATCTGAAAAGGAATAGTCATCATTAGCTGCAGGATCTATGTGCACTTCGGTTTGTATTTCGGTGCTTGTGAACTTTTCCTTTGACGGTGATTCATAACCTCTTCTAACCAAATCTTCAATCAACTGTTGCTTTACTACATCCATCCTCGGGTCACCTTCTAACACACTCTTAAAGAATTTTTTTTTGCTTTCTTATACATTTCTTTTTTTTTACGCTTGATAACTTCCGGATCCTCTTCTTTTTTCAACTCCAACGCAGCATTTGCTCTGTGGATCTTCATTTTGTTAACATTCTCTTCGAATATTCCGACTTCCCTTTTATCGTGTTCCTTTAAATAGTTATAATCAGATATGCATTGAACTATATTTCCTCCTGCCTTACTAGATATAATTTTTTCTTCAAAAAATTGTTCAATATTTTGCTGATCAAGATCATCTACAACTAAACTCAATAATCCTAGCTTCTTTCCTTTAATTTCTTTACCATCCCCCTTTATTTTTTCACCGCCTTCGTTTGATCTCTTGATCTCTTCATCTTTTTTCTCTGAGAAATTTTCATCCGTGACTGATATATTTATGCCAGAAGGAAGAGCTTTATCGGACGGATAAATTTCGGCATCCCCAGCTTTTAATCTAATGTTCCTTGCCGGCCTTCTCCGATTATCAGTTCAAGACCATTTTTTTCCAAGTAATTGGGCGAAAGTGATATTTTAGTTTTGTGCACTCCATCCTCCAAGATAATATGAGGAGAATCCTTCAATTGTATATTTATGGAGTGGAGAGTATCCAAATGCGTTTCGTCATCCTTTACAGAGTGAAACTCTTCATCTCCACTTTCGATAGCGTCAGCGTATTCTTCGACTGGCCGAGAATCGCCAATATCAGTTTTGATAATCAATTTGTCTATTACATTTTCAAAATATTGATCATCCCAGTCTGCCATATTTAAGTCTGTCTGAAGACAAACATCATGCAACTCTGCGGAATCACAAGTTTCATAGCCAGAAAAAATATAACCAAGTATATTTTTTCTGTGCTGTTCACAATCATTGGTAGGTCTATATGAAATAGGGCAGGCAGCAGCATACCTCTTCCTCATATCACGTACCTATAAAATTAAATTTGTGGCTTAAAAATAAACATTTGTATAAATATGTATTTACAATTTATAAATACAAACACTATAATTATTATTCACATGCCACGGTATGTAGTATGGGTAAACAACATCTTGAGGACGTTTATACTTTTACAAACAACTTTTCCTTTTTACTGGTGCATTTATATGGTACTTAACAGCGCACGGAACACAAAGTCGTACGTAATAGGGAGGAAAACTATTTTTTTATTCAATACGATTGTTATTTTTTTAATCTTTTTATCAATCGAAGTGTAAGGGTTGATCGAATGTACTACCATACTTGACAAAACATAATGATGCAGTATATTTTTAACAGACGGAACTTTTGAAGATAAGGATGATGTGACGAAATACAATTATTAATGTTTAAAAGTGCTAATTAGTGCATTAGCCATGCACACGTACTCAGCAAAACGTTGACATATCGAATGGAAAAGTTCCAGAGAAAAATACTAAGACGCACAGGGAACATGGGGACTGAAGAATTTTCAAAAATGCAATTAAATAAAATATTATCTGTTAGTATAGTCTATGTTTTGCAGATACATATTAATAAGCAAGGCTTCTGCTCCAAGTCGTCCAAATTCCACTCGTAAATGGTACAAAAAATGATTTCAAATGGATATTTTAAATCAATTTAAATAGATTTATTTCAAAATAATTATAATATAGAGGTTGCCAATAATGCGAAAATATTATACATTACTATAAAAAATTAAAAAGAACAGGTATCAAAATTAAAATTGACTGAAATCTATGACTAAAAAGGAAACAGAATGCAGACCCAAAAGAATAATTTCTCACTATGAATTGTGTTTGTACAAGGAACAAACTATTCCTAGACTATGAGAATTAATCCAAAAACTTTTGGATAGATTTTGTTGCAACCGATTATAGCAACATTCTATGATATTTACCGGAAGCCATTTTGAAAATTTTACTATTGGATTAGTCTAAATGTAGTCAAAAATGCTTCCAAAGGTTTAAACTAGGCTTTGGTGAGTTTTCACACGATCCCGATTAATTAAATGTCGGACAAACATCGAATCTACCTGAACAGCGTCTGGTTGCAAGAAACTTATGATCAGACTGCAATAGTAATGGGATCGAGTGGAAATGGCTTTACTGTTAACAATGTGGGTTATCTTATCCGTTTATGCAGTCAGTATACAAATTATTTTCATTAAAACTTAAACTTTTAGTTTGTATTTTCAAAAATGGGAAAAAAACTTACAATTGCTAGGCTGCTATGCTTTAAATCCGCTATCACTGACAAACATTAATTTATGAAAGTTCATTTCTAATACCATTACTTCTATGTAGTGATAAGAGTAAACAACTATAACAAATATAATTCTATATAAATAAATATTAAAATTACTTCTTTATTTCAGTTAAATAAATATATTTTTCATAATTAACAAAACAAACATCCTTTAAAATATCATTTCATAACCCTACTTTAAAAAACATGCTGTTTTAAAAATTATTTATTTTATTTGTAAAATATGTTTGTCAAAGCTTTCTAGAGAAATTTCTTATTAAAATATGTTCTCATGAAAAATAATACAGTAGCTAGTTGTTTAACTTGTCATAGGAAGGTTATGTTATGGTTTCCCGTATAAACAGAAGATGAGATCGAGATATTAAATTTTATTGTTTGAAATAATTGAGTTAGGAAACATGTTATTGCATATTAGTTCGTCTTGTAGTTATATTTCTCTCATTATTTTATTATCTGTATTTCATTTTTTAAATGTTGCTTGTAAAACTGAAGAATCAGCTGTACCATCAAATATTATTTCTATAAGTAAATTCATCAAAGAATTTCATGTAAGTACTTCAAATTTTATTCCATAATTTTGTGATATTGTCATTCTGTATTTTTATTATTACCCTCAGAAAAAACTTGAAGATGGCACCTATCCTTCCATTAAGTCCGAAGCGAATGAGAGAGAATTCCCTACTTTGATTGAGAACATTTCATTTTATGCTATAAAAGGTGAATTGCCAGAAAGAAATTATTCTTCATTGGTTAAGTGTACCCAAAAAAAGATTGGTACAACATCAGTGGAAGTAAGTAATGACAAATAATAAGCAGTACTATGTAATAAGTAAATTTTATTATTTATTATTGTTATTTTTTTTAGCTGGTGGATTCTGCTAGGCTATCTGTTCTTCTATCAGCAGATCCAAATGTGACTTCTCGATTAGTTGAAGGGCCTTGCTTAGCACTTTTATTTTATTCGCCTAACTGTCCTTTTTCTTGTTTAGCTGCACCGCATTTTAATGCACTCCCCAGAGCATTTCCAATGATTAAAATGGCAGCTATTAATGCCATTCAGCATCAAGCGTAAGTTATAATCCTTTTTTGTTAATATCTATTTTATTTAGAATTATGTTTTCTGTTTTAATAACTAATCTACTACAAAGCTTAGCTTTGCTCTCCTAAGTTTTTTTGGCATAATTTAAATGTAATGAATGGTTTTGTTGTTATTATATCTATTAACACAGTAAATTTACTGATTTATGCTACAATTTTACATTTTTAATGTATATAATGAAACTATTTCAGATTTAATACACAATTTGGAATTGCTGGAGTACCAACTCTAATGCTTTTCCATAATGGAAAAGCAGCTGCAAAGTTCAATGATACAGATTACACTCTCGAAATGTTTGTGAAATTCATCACAAGAATCACGGGTAAGCTATTTTTTTTTTTTTTAACAAACTTTAATTATAAATACAACCTTTGCTTAGTAACTGCAAACCATTAGATAAGACATTCAAGCCATCTTTTTGTGTAATTAAATTTTTTGTGTAATTATGTTTTATAAGCATTATCAATAGTTGTTTTCAAGAATTTTCATTTGTGACAAAAGTTTGTACATCACAGAGTTGGCACTTTCAAAACGGTCTCTAGCACAAAGGGTTAATACTTTAACCAGATGATAACCATCAAACTATCTTAACGCTAAAAATACTTCTGTATATAATGATCAGTTTCTGAAAAATGCTATAACCATGTGTATGTGTAATGTGTTAAAAGAAGTGATAAAAATAATATTAATATATTATAAGCAGTTGGGAGTAAGTAGGAAATTCAGAAAAAATAAAACTTACAGCCTTATCATTGTTGTTATATATCAATGAATGCTGGTGATATATTTAATTATTTATGCTGTGGCAGCAAGCTCCATTTGTATAGGTATTTCCCTAAAAACAAATAAAGAAACTATAATAATATATTGTCAAAAATATTTAAGTAAAAAATGTATGTATTTATAAATAAATAAGTTTTTTCTCTATTTCTCTTTTTATAATGAAATCAATATATCCGTTAATTTGTTGATAAATACAACACTTTCCATTATGAATTATATCTATTAACCACAAAAATATTCTGAGACATTTAAGCCTAACTTTCTACAACTGGAGGCAACTATGTATTGGGTTGTAAATTAAGTTTGTAGCGTTTTTCAATTTTAATCCTCCCTGTGTATATAAAATCATGTTTACTTGATCAAGCATATTTACATAATCTAAAAAATTATTAGTGTGTATTTTAAGGATGAGGTGCTTTTATGCATCAGTTTCAACCGAGATTCCTTATCTTTAGGTGGCATTTTGCTTGCTTGAAATGGAAGGGAGAAAAAATTCATTTTCGTTATGTAATGATTTTTTATTTCCGAAAAAGAAAATCCGCTGCACGGATGGTTACTAAAATTTGCAGTGGTGTTTGGCGATGATGCCTTAAGAGAAAGCAATAACCTTCTGGAAATTTTCATTTGGAAGACTCAAAGCGCTCAAGTCTGCCATCTTTCAACTGTTTATGATAGAATTCTAGCATTAATTATCGACCAAAAATATTTCATTTTTTATTAAATCATCAAATCTGAAGTTATTATTGAAATCACCTGTAAAAAAGCTACAAACTTATTTTAAAACCCAATATTTTGTTTAATGATTTTACTTATTTTTAAATACATCTGATATATGATATTTATTTTTTGTATTATTCTTATTTTCACAAGCTGTCAATCAGAATGAAATAAATTGAATAATAATTTTATGATTATTCAATAATGATTTCTTTATTTCCAGGTATGAAACCAGAAGAGAAAATGTTTGTAAGGTCATCTGATTTAGGAGGACCTGTCCCTACCATCTTAGTCAGGGAAACTGATTACGTTCTTGGTCTTGCTTGGGCTGTTATTATACTTGCTTTAGCTTACGGAATAACTCGTCTTGAACGCTGGCACGCTTTTATCGAATCAGTTGCTGCTGTATGGCGTGAATCGAACCATGAACATACTGACTGAAAATTAAAGACATATAGAAATGTTCCTTATAATTTAAGGTTATCATTATTGTTTTATAAAATCAATATGAACATATCAATTAAATCTGATAGATGATTCTCTGCTGAAAAGTTGTTAAATTTCATTTTCTGATGATTTCTCTGTTTTACAATGCATTACTAATTTTTTTTTTTTTTAATGTAAAAATTATTTTGAAACCTTTTAAGAGATAAATTATTGTTGTATTTGATGTACATAATGTAGATAAATTTTGTACTTATTTTTAAAATGCATGATTATTTACTCTAAAATTATTTCCTGTATACTTAATTGCATGTTACAATTTTACAAAGCTTCTATTGTAAATTTTCAATAAGTGAATATTATTCATTTGTAAATAAAGACATAATGAAATTATATTTATTTTATTTTACCTTTGGGTTAAAATAAAAAAATAAAAATTGATTATATCTTGAAATTTCCCCATGTCCCACACCAGTAAGAAGACCACAGGGGCCAAATGGACAGAGGAGAGAAGGCTGGTTCATAGTAAAATAATGAAGGAATATTGGAAGAAAAGAAAGCAGAACTTTCTGAAGAGTGGATACGATAGTCCCATGGTCCTCACAATGTCCAAATCATATAATAATATATCTTGAAATCTATTATATTGGTTGTCACTGAAGAAATGATTGGAGATATTGAGAGCTTTTATAATTAACTCTGTCTTAATCAATATCTGGGAGGATGGAGATTATAGACAATTATATAATTTAAGTACATAAAAGTGAGTGCTAGTGAGAGTTCACAATTGTAGCAGGAGAGGGAAAGGCATAATTTTTTTTTATAAAGTCGTATAAAAACATCAAATGTTACTTTTAAAAAATCCTATAATATCATTCAGTATTATTTTCTTTTAATTATTAAACTAAATTATAAAGTTATATTAAACCACACAATTATGATATAAATGCTTCGAAAACGTTTTTTTTTTAATTTAGCAACACCGTTTTAAGAAATTAAACATTTCAAATAAAAGTTAAAAAAAAAAAGATGTTGGAGTTTATATAAAACACGGTTATTGTATATTTATTATATTATGTAAAAATCTAATACAGGCAACACACAACTTTCACTTACCACCGTTGTTAAAATCTATTATATAATTTTCAAATACAGTTGAAGATAAAAATAAGAAAATTAATAAAGAGTTAATTAAATTGAATTTCTTTAGAAACATGTGTTTTATTAAAAAATCTATTATATTATTATCTGAAATAATAATCAGTTTTCTTCATTCTTTATTAACTTTTAAGAGCTTGTGTATAAGATAATATTTTTTCTAAAATCTTTGGCTTTCTAACGGTATATTACACTTCTATATCACTGTTCTTATGTTCAAAAATAAAAAAATTACATTAAAAAAATATGTTTGCAGTTTTCTCCTTTAGTTAGAGATTGACTTCATTCAACTTATATATTTATCTGTTTTTTATTCTTGATAAACCTGTTGGCCAGACATATTATACAATCCGATTATACATGACTGTTATTCTTAGGGGACCTAGTCCCAGAATAAATGTTTTTCTATTCTATTCTATCCTAACTCAAACATGGCCTAGAGGGCTGTTGAGGTCGGTTGTCTTAGTTACTGAGTTACTCCACTCATCTTCTTACTGTTTTGTTTTAAATTTCATAAAAAATTATATGCTCGATTACAAATTTTGACAAAATTTATTTTCTTTTACTAGCTACAAATTGTTTTTTTATCTATTTTTAAAATATTTTAAAAATTGTCTTATAATTTACAAGTCTATACTCATATAATGAGTATATAATTATCGATAATAGAAGATCAACAGAAATTGATATCATAGAAGAAATAATAATGTTTTTAATTGTAAAAGGCAATGTTTTGTCCCTAAAATGTGGATCATAAGGTCCATTCTGTGATATTGAAACATGGAACTCATTGGCTGAGTCTTGATAAAAAAATGTTTCCTATATTTAAATGAGTTGTTAAAATTGTTTCTTTGAGACTAAGTTTGTTTTACTTCTTTTCTTCCTAAATATCAATTTTTTTTTTTTTGTAAGATTGAAACAAATAACTCATTAGCGGGATCTTGATAAAAAAATGTTTTCTATATTTTAATGAGTTATAACTTTGTTAAAGACTAATTTTGTTTTACTTCTTTTCTTCCTAAATATTAATATTTGTTTTCTGTAAGATCAATGTGTGGTAATATAGAATATTTTTTTTTTTAATTGTCCTAAGTCCATGTAATGAAAAGCCCTATTTTTATTATTATTTTTTTAAAGACATAAGATTTTTACAGATGTATAACAATTTTGTTTAAATTTGGCATGAATAGCAGAACAATAAATTCTTGAAAAGTCGGCAAAACATAGTTATATATATTTTTTGCCAAATCTTCTATTAATAACAGTTGAGAACAAACAATTTAATTTATATTTATGACATATCATTAAAAAAAAAAGTGTAAATTTAGACTGTCCAGTGTTCAGGTAAGGAATCAAGAAATCATAAATCTAGACTCAATGAATAAAATATTCTGTGAATTATAAAATTTTGAACTGTTTTTTGAATTGAATTAATTAAAAAAACATTTTTATCATAGGATATAAAATAAATAGAATATTTTTCTGTGTTTTTTTTTAATGGTGCAATTAAAAAAAATTAATTCTTTGGTAAATTTAAAAGTTTTCATTCATCAATACTAAATTTAGGTGAATTTATTACGAATCAAATTGTTGATTTGTTTTCATTAGTTATCTTATTTGTGTAGTAACAGTACAACTGGGAAAACAATGGCCTCTTATAATCAGGCTGTAGTGGTACACACCAGTTTTATAAATAGAGTCAAGATATTTTTGAACTCTAGCCTATCATAGTGCACGATGGCAAGTGTTATGTTTGTTCTAAACCGGCAACACAAACATGTACTGGTTGCAAAGAAGCAGTTTACTGCAGCAAAGAACACCAAATCGCACATTGGAAGCAGCACAAAGTTAAATGTAGACCGTATGAGGTGAGATTTTGGATTACATTTTTATCTGGCATCATAACCTGTTTTGTTAAAACGGCTAAACGACTTACCTTAATTAAATATTTTATAAAATGAGAAAATTTCATTAATTTAATTAGAATGCATTATTTTTTCATAATACTTGAATAGATACAAAAAAATCCTGAATTGGGACGTTTCTTGATAGCGACACGTGATATATCTCAAGGAACTAAATTGATTTCTGAACATTGCTTAGTTCTCGGGCCTAAAACATCTACTGAGCCTTTATGTCTTGGGTGCTATCAACCTTTAGATCCTGAAACTAGTTCAAGGTAAGTGATATCGACCTTTAATTATAAATATTTATTTTTATTATTTCCAAAATTATTTAATATTTCAATCCTTTAATAGAATCAGCCATAAAATTCTCTTAAAAAAAACAACAGATGAAGTATTGTTTGTTTTCTCATATTTCTGGGTTTTTTTTTCGTGTTTTCAAAATTAAATTAGTTAAATAATACTATAGTGTATATTTTTTACCAATATTTGTTAGTATGGTTAAACATTTCTTGATTTTTTTATTTAAATGCAAACAATTTTTAGTAAATGTTTATTAGCTTAATTTATTCTATGATGAATCCATTTAATTAGTTTTAAATAATAAAAGAAAAATTATACTATAAACTTTTTATATAATTTTTTATGAATGTTTTAGAGATACTTGTTGCCCTCTTTAGAATCAGTACAATTAACAAACATCAATATTAATCTTTCTTTCTTTTTTTTTTTTAATATATTTTAATTATTTATAATATTCTACTTTTACATTCTATTAAACTAATCAAATTTATTGCAATTTAAATAAATGTAATTTTGTTTACCTAAGTTTCTATTTGTTAGTCAAATTTACATAAATATAGATAAAGTTGTATTTATATAACCAAATTTAAAAATTTGAAGAAAAGAGGTGATATGTATTTAGTTACATCTATATTTACTTAAATTTAACATCCAATAGAAATTGGTGAAACTTAGTTATGTAAAATGATGCTAATTAAACTTTAATAAATCCGATGAGTTTATTAGAAATTAAAAATGAGAACATTGTAAACAAGCAAAAACTATAAAAAATGTTAATATGAATATTTTTTAGTTCTTTGTATGCTGAAAAGGTATGAAACCTCAATTAAAAAAAAAAAAAAAATCTAAATCCTCCATTTATTTTTCATTCAAAGAAAGAAAATAAATGAAATGTAAAATATTTTAACTAGTAAATTAGAATGTATTTCAATTATTAAATCAGGAAAGCAGAAACTTTTGTAAGTCAGCTTTAATTATGGAATAACTGTTTACTGAAACCATTTTTGTAAGTTTGAAAAGGATTGAAAATGTGATATAGACCTTAAAGAACAAGCAAAAACCATATGAAATGAATATGGGCCCTGGGTAGACAACCTTAACCAGCTAAAAACAATTAGGTAAATAATAAAACCGTGAAATATGGTATCAGTAAGAAGTAAAGAAGATGTTACTATCTAATTACTCTAAATTTACTTACAGTCTTTATCAATTGGAATGTGAACTTCACAGAGAAGTAAGGAATAAGGAAAAAATCAAAAACTAAGGCATAACAAAATTTTGATGCTATAAAGTGTTAAACAAATTTATGTAATCAATGAGTGATAATTTATAATAAGAAAACTTATTAGGGGCGGTCAATCTTATAAAAAAAATTATATTTCAATTTTTAGTTAAATATGATGATTATTCACTTAAAACTTCTGAAATATTAGAAAATTCTGTTATGTTTACAATTTTTCTTACCTATTAATTCAATCTGTCTCATGAGAAAAGTTCATTTTGTAGAGAGAAGGATCCAAACATTTTTATCATATATTTCTCATAAATTTTCTAATTGTTATTCTTCTTACCAAGAATGTGAGTAATATGATAATCAAATTTATTATATAAAATAACATTGCAACCATTTTTATTAACTTTTGTTTTATTTATTTAATTGACCTGATATCTGCCAGTTGGAACCATTTGTATATCGTTTTCTGGTTTTCTTTTTAGAAAATAATAACAATAAGTTTCAATTATTATTATTTGCCCTTGTAAAACAGATAGTCCGTAAATTTGAATTTCTTTTTACCCGAATTTATATTAAGACAGCTAATATACAAGGAAGAAAGTGTTAAGAATAAGAAATTCGATCTTTAATGTGGATATACAATTTTGTTTAATAGATTTTCAGTTTCAATGAAGGATTAGGTAGTTTGAGTATGATTACTTGTATAATTTTCAACAATAAAATAAACTATTTGTTTTGAAACCAACTACTAATAAAGCAACTGAAAATAGGGACTCTCCCTAATGACTTGCAGTGTGAGTTGAAGCACCTGTTTAAGAATTAACAGTTTATACTATTTTTGAAAATATTATTGACTGCCACTCCGCATCTCTCATCCTTTGTTGTAAACCACATGTTCAACTATTTATTAATCAATATGATTTTTAATTTCATTAAATGTAATCTTCATTTTGAATATTTTAAAAAATATTTCAGATGTCCATCGTGTGAATGGCCAGCATGTGATGCCAGTTGTCCCGGGTTAACGATGCAAGATCATCACTTACCAGAGTGCATTGTTTTCAGTCGGAACCCACTACCTGCCAGGATTGGAAAAATGAAGTATTAATTTCCATTCATTAATATTATATAAATTAAACTAACCTGAGCAGAGGAATAAAATGTTCTTAAACCAAAATAATTAACTTAAAAACTGTATTCAAAAGTTTTTGGGTATAGTTAATGTAGAAATTTGTAGACCAATGATTTAAACCTATTGGACAGCTAATATTTACGTTATACATTCAGGTTTACATTTTATATTTTTTTAAATAATTGTATTTTATTCCTCCATAAAATTATTGATGAAATGAAAAACTTCATTATTATCCTGGGACTAAAGTCCCTTAAGAGTAAAACACAAATACAGATTTGATGACCTAACAATGCGCTCATGGCTTTAAACAACTAATTGCTAAACTAAAAAAGTTAATCAAGGTTGTGAAATATGCACATATTTACAAATCAGACTCTTATAAGAACAAAAAAAAAAAAATAATAAAAAAAAAATAGAAATAGCTACTTCATCAGTGATAATTGAAATAGTATAAACAAAACAAAATTGGTATTTTCTTGCATCTGCAGTTTGAGGTTACAGTCTGACTGGGAAAGGAGAAGGTGGTTATAAAAGAGCGATTTGAATGAGAGAGCAGTTCTTACATGAAAGATCTCAGGAGGGATAGAATTCAAATAGAGGTTGCTTTGGCTAGAAAGGACTCTTTGAACGCAGCAATACGGTGAGGAGGAGGGTAGAGGTCAGAAAAACAGAAGGGATCTGGTAGAAAGGGACTGAATTGATGATTTAAATTGAAGGGTTTGTTCTGACAGTCTGATAGAGGAAGAAGCTAGGAAATACTGGCATCTGTAACAAGGATAAAGCCACCTTTCTGTGTCTCTGGTGATCCCAAATACAAATCGTACTGCACAGTTCTTAATACGTTTGAGTTTTGCTTCGAGGTCACCTGAAAGTCTGCTGTACTCCCACAACCTTAGTCGAAATGGGGAATGACAAAGGGAGGAAACAAGGAGTTTACGAGTATTGAATGGTTGGAGGTGATGGAGGCGACAGAATTGCTATAGGGTTACTATGGTTCGGCGGTAGTTGATGGTCAAGGAGGCCTAATGTTCCCACAACCGTTATGCTTTTGGTGGTTTATCTAAACCATTTTTTTCATTTACTAGATCCTAAAGATATTGAAATAATGCATAAACTTTACAAAGTAATTCTTACTTTTGTAGGGATGAAAAATTGTCAATATTGTGGAAATTAAATTAATGATACTTTTTCTAGCATATGTTCCTTCTTTGCTAATGTGCTGTATATATAAAAAAAAAAAAAAATACTGTGTTTCAACAAAAATTTAATATCAGAATATAACCCATTGTGGTGCATCGCTATTTCTGTTCATTTGCTTGGTCCTATGCAAGTACCACTCTTTTGGATGGTTCCTGAAACACTCTTTTTACTTCATGAAATGTTGAAGTTTTTTTTTTTCAAGAGGCAGATCACGGATTGAAGAAAATAAAAATCTGATGAAGCAAAATTCAGACTATAGGGTGGGTTTAAAAATTTTTCGATACCATCAAGATTTATAAAGTTTTTTTTGGCCTTTCAGGAAGTATACTAGCTCGTGCATTAACTTTTACCTTACTCATGATGTGTAGATGGCGATACACACAGTGTCATATGATTTTTCTCATTACTTGGCAAGATCACGAGTACTTGTGGATGGGATTTTAAATCTAAACTGATAGTCACCATGGGTCCCTCTTCTTCCTTTCCAAGGAAGTATCTCTACTAAAAGAAATTTTTAACTAACTATTTATGATTTGACCATTAAAGACACCTCCTTATGTTGTTGTAAGCTGCTTTGGTGACTGAAGACAATTTTTTCTTAAATATAAAGAAGTTTTTAAACAGTTACAAATTATTTAAAAAAATTATCTCCATTATACATTTTGCTGAGGTCTTTTACAATGGGAATAAAATGAAATATTACTACATATTTCTTGTTTATAAGTAAAATCTAATTATTATTTTCTTTCCTTTTATAATTTTTTAGGAAGTTTTACTTAATATTTCACACTCAAATCGCACTCCTTAATTTCCTTTTATTACACATTTATTTTCCTTCACAATTTATTACAGTTTTTCCACTATAGGTGGAATAATCAGGAGTCAGTCTTTTTAAAAATATTTTTAATTTTGCCGACGTTTCGGCTCAAGCTTGTGAGCCATCATCAGGGCATTACTGAGCCCTTATGCTTGGACATGGCTCAGTAATGCCCTGATGATGGCTCACAAGCTTGAGCCGAAACGTCGGCAAATTAAAAATATTTAGAAAAAGACTGACTCCTGATTATTCCACCTATAATAGTTTTTATAGTCGACTATACATCCTCAATAGAGTTTTTCTACGTTACGGGGTTCTTTCTCCATTATAAAGACTTTTTTTAAAACACTTTTTAACACACAACACATTATTTTGCATTTATAGCTTACTGCTATTCGTCCACTTAGATGTTTATTGGCTAACTAATTATTATTATGTAATTATTATATATTTTTGTTGTTTTTCAGCTATGATGCAGTATTTCCCCTGAGATGTTTACTTATGCAGAAGAAAAATCCTAAAAAATGGAAGCAACTACTTTCATTAGAATCTCATTACAATCAAAGAGATAATACAACTGGCACTTACCAGTAAAGATATACTTTTAGAATCTTTTTCATAGAATAAAAATTTACTGATATTAGAATATTAAAAAACACTTTCATTTACAATAAACTGAAAGTAATCTCTTAACTACCAGGTTGGCTAGTACGATGAGCATGACTGAAAAATTTAAATATATTTTTGAGTTTTTCTTTTTCAGTATATTTTACATAAAGGTATCATGTATATTATTTGTTTTTTAAATATTAAATTAGAACCGAATAAATTCTATTAACCATTTCTATTTATAAATGTATAAAATGTAATAGGTAATACTGAATTCTTCATTGTTTAAAAAAAAATTCAATCAATTAATTATTAGTCATTAATCAGCTGTCATTTATTTAAAATGACATTTTATGAAAGTATTTTTAAGATACTAAATGTATAGGTGCCGAGTGATGTCGCCTTACTTAATTTGATAATGTGTGATATTTTCTTCTTTAATCATTAGATAATGCCAGGCTAAATTATTATTTGATACTTGTCAATTTGATAAAGTTTGTCTTTTAAGTATGCTATATTCATTGGTTTGCTCAAGAACACCTTCTATGCTTGTTCATTTATTTTTCTAATTAATTAATGATTTCAGTTCTTTAGCTTTTGCAAGCACTGTTTTGGTCATGTTAGTGTCAGATAAGAAAGTGTTACGATTCAGTTTATTTTTCAGCTTTATTTCGACAACCACATTCTATTCCTTAAACTTATATCTGAGCCACAAATTGAATATCATTCTAAAATTAGGAAGTGTAAATAATTTTTTTTTTAATTAGCTCAATCCCTTTAGCATATTTTATTGTCTGCTTAGCAAATACATATGTCCATAGCTATGGTTTCTATATCAGATCTTCTTAAGACTAAGCTTTGAACAAATTGTGCCAAACTGTGTTCTTAATTTTCCCAGATATATGCAATATAAAAAAAAAAGTTAAATGATTAATTCTGAATTGCTTTTTACGTTATTATAATTGTTGTTTATGTTATTATAATTACTGTGTATGTTATTATGATTATAGAGAAATTGAAGAAAAGATATCAAAATATCTAATACAAAACTATTTATCATACCTAGAACCTGGAATCATAACCAATACTTCATCAGATGTAATACATGTGATTTGTGGTATTATTGAAGTAAATGCAATCGAAATCCCTACAGGTTTTTTTCTTTTTTATTCATTCTATTTTATAAGAGTAATTGAAGTGTGTAATTCACAGGAATTATAATTTATTTTAGGTGATGGAGAGGTAATGGCAATTTACCCAAATGCATGTCTCATGGAACATAGTTGTTTACCTAATGTTAAATATAGTTTTAATCTAGAAGATTTCAAAATATTCGTTGAATCATGCAGTGATATCAATAGGTACATCAATTAAAATAAATATTTGGTTAAGAGCAATGAGAGTAAACAAGCAAATCACTTATTGATTAAAATATAATAAATTATACTGGCATATAATTATTTTTTTAAAGTAATTGGTAATCAATTTTTGTCTCAGCTCATTTGAAAATTTGATTATTCAAATTTGACACCTTCATCTATGTCTGATCAGTAGTTTGATCTAAATTTGTGGCATATTAATTTTAGTGGGGAACATCTGTGTACCATGTACACTCATACACTTTGGGGTACCGCAGCTAGGCAGGACCACTTAAACAGAACAAAATACTTCACTTGCAAATGTAAAAGATGCACAGATCCAACTGAACTTGGTACTAATTTCAGTACTCTTAAGTGTGTCAGCTCATCACCATTAGATGTTGTAAGTATTCATCTAATATTTAACTTCCTTATTTGTAGTACAAAAAATAAGTTACTTTTTTTTTTTTTTTTTTAGACAGAGAAATGTGATGGTTTGGTTATTGCCAATAGCGGAGATGAAAATTCTGACTGGTCATGTACCAAATGCCCTCTAATACTATCAGCTAGTCATGTGTCAGATTTAGTGTCAAGACTAGGAGCTCAAGTGGATGCTGCGATGGAGGTAAGCCATTGTAAATATTTAAAAAAAATCCTTCAAACAAAAGATTGTGAAATTTCTGAGAAAAACACCAAAGGAAAACATTTTAAAAGAACCAAATTAATTTAATTATGCTGCTATTGGAAGATTTATAGTAAAACATTTTACTTTTCATGCGATAACTCACCAGACTGTTTTTTATCTTCTATATAAATGGAAAACTAGAAATTACATTAATACAGACCAGGACTGAAAAAAAATTAGATGATCTGTCACTTACAATCAATTTAGCATTTAGTTAACTTAATATTGAAAAATTATTGTACATATTTGTTTTGAACAGGAACCTTCAGTAGCGAAGCTAGAGAAACTTATAGCCAACCTACAAAAATTACTTCATCCAAATCACTACCACTGTTTCACTGTTGAGCATTCCCTCATCCAACTATGGGGGCGAGAAGAGGGCTATCTCCACAGTCAAATGACAGATTCCCTTATTAATAAAAAAATAGGTAAATATTTTTTATTTGTAAATATTACCTGACACACAAAGTTGTTGAAGTTAATAAATAGATAATGGGGGAAAAAACATGAACTTTGATGATTGGTCTAAAAAATAATTTCCATTGTTCTTCTTCTTCCTAGGTACCTTTCAGCATGGAGGGACCTTGCCAATCCATTTTCACAGGCATCCTGGTTGTTTGTCTGAGTCCTCATAGCACCCAACAGTTTTCCTCCTTTTCTCCCATCTTCGTGATCTTTTCCAACCATGTTTTCCCTTGGTCTCTTATCTGTTGATCTTGGATCAAAGTATTTTTGGGGCTCACTCTCCTTGTTTATCCTGACTACATGAGCAACCATTTGAGCACTTTCCTTTCCAAAGTTTCTGGCAATAGTGTCACCCTTAAGTCTTCTCTGATTCGTTCGTTATGAAGATGATCTCTTCTGGTTTGGCCAGATACTCTCCTTGGATATTTCATTTTGGATGGGGTTAGTCTGCTCTTACACTTATCAAGTCGGACCCAACTTTTGCTTTAGTACAGTAGGTTTGGAAGTTATAATGTGTTCAACTTGTTCATTTTTATCTGTTATACTAGCCACTAGACCACAGGTGATCCCCTGTATAGGATATTCACAATTTAAAAACAAAATACTATCTATTTTAGTGTTATTACCTCTTTAATCCATGAATAGTCTTGTGCTTAGGACATGCAGAGGTCCATACTGTTTATATACCAAAAGCAAGGAGATGATTAAGCCATATCACCACCACGTTTTCTACAAAGTTTTGGGTACCCAATTTATAGGTAAATATTTTTTATTTGTAAATATTACCTGACACACAAAGTTGTTGAAGTTAATAATAGATAATGGGGGAAAAAACATGAACTTTGATGATTGGTCTAAAAATAATTTCCATTGTTCTTCTTCTTCCTAGGTACCTTTCAGCATGGAGGGACCTTGCCAATCCATTTTCACAGGCATCCTGGTTGTTTGTCTGAGTCCTCATAGCACCCAACAGTTTTCCTCCTTTTCTCCCATCTTCGTGATCTTTTCCAACCATGTTTTCCCTTGGTCTCTTATCTGTTGATCTTGGATCAAAGTATTTTTGGGGCTCACTCTCCTTGTTTATCCTGACTACATGAGCAACCATTTGAGCACTTTCCTTTCCAAAGTTTCTGGCAATAGTGTCACCCTTAAGTCTTCTCTGATTCGTTCGTTATGAAGATGATCTCTTCTGGTTTGGCCAGATACTCTCCTTGGATATTTCATTTTGGATGGGGTTAGTCTGCTCTTACACTTATCAAGTCGGACCCAACTTTTGCTTTAGTACAGTAGGTTTGGAAGTTATAATGTGTTCAACTTGTTCATTTTTATCTGTTATACTAGCCACTAGACCACAGGTGATCCCCTGTATAGGATATTCACAATTTAAAAACAAAATACTATCTATTTTAGTGTTATTACCTCTTTAATCCATGAATAGTCTTGTGCTTAGGACATGCAGAGGTCCATACTGTTTATATACCAAAAGCAAGGAGATGATTAAGCCATATCACCACCACGTTTTCTACAAAGTTTTGGGTACCCAATTTATAGGTTGGGTGTGCCCCAGAAGGGTTTCTATTCCCAGTCAACCTATGTCCAAATTATGAAAATGAATGATTAGTCTGTCTCAGCCGGATTTCCAAACCTAGACCCAGAGAACAGCAGTATTGTTTTCTATCCAATAGACAACACCACTTCTGTAATTGATATTAAGAGGTTAAGAGGTTTGGCTGGACTATTTCCATTTGTAATTTTTTGTAAAAAGGGTAATTATCGTTACTGACTAAGTGTTCTCTATAATTACGAAGAAGGTGGTTTCCCTATTTAGTTTAGTCTTTGCTGCCCCAAACATGGTGCTAGCGCTGTTTTTTTTTTTTTCAGCAGTTTTTGGAATCTCACAGAGACATAGGTAATTAATATATTTCCTGAAATCAAGGAGATGGTATGTAATATTTTAATTCCGGTGAAATATTGATATAGGAAAAGCCCATTTGACTTCTAACCATGAATGGATAGTTGAGGAGTATTTTCATTAGGTAGCCTCATTTTGAGTCGTCACCCATTATTCTTTTCCAAACTGTGGTTCTTCCACAATCCTACCACAGAGATCTTAAAATCACGCTATAGAATAGAAAAGTCTTTGCATAAACTAAATTATTTTTTTGAGATATGTAGATCATGGTTATTGATGATACGAGCATTGAACATATGGGTTCAATAAAAAGGCTTAATTATGATTAAACATAATTTCTTATTATTCATTACAAATCTATATTGCAGAAACATGCAGAAGATTGGAGGCAATTACAGAATCATTAGACCCCAGGGGGGTAAGAACTGGTCTTTATACAGGAGTTTGTCTACTGGAAGAAAGTTTGGCTCTGTCAGAAATCGCTAAGAGGTGTAAAGACTCAGTAATTGTTGAGAAAACTATAAGGGATGCCAGAAATGCTTTAGAAAAAGCTAAAGATCTATTAGATGACTCAGGACCGGGATCAAAACTAACATCTGTTATCAACATGACTTACAGCAATGTAATAAACGAACTTGAAAAATTCAAAATTGTTGAATTAACGTAATAAGGTTGTTTAAGGTTTAATCTACTTTAAATGTGTTTTTACAATGTAAATTACATATTTATAATAAAATGATTGCATTGTTATTAAATAAAACACCATACCAGCTCATTTAAACAAAAAACTACTTCCTTATTAAGAAAATATATTTTGCATGTTGACTTTATTTTTTTCTGTATTTATCTAAAGCTGTCTTCATCAATTTCTTGATGATCCCTCCCCCAAGCAACTTCTCCATGATAAAAATTTTAATTAGTCTCCCATCTCACAATGAAAATAGAGACATGCCTTCATATTTGATGAACTTTTTTGTTACCTTATAATAACATTAAGATTAGAAAATTACGTATTTAAGTTTGGAATGTCATGATTCACATGCAGGGATACTACCCATTGGCAGCTCTCCAAAACCTCTGTTAAACTAGAAGGTCCGGGGACATCTTCTTTTCAGATGCCTCGGAGGATTATCAGGAATAAAAGAGAATGTTAGTATAGAAAATAGTGGGAATGTTTTTCATGGAAGGATTGATACCTGGTTTAGGACAAATGGAACATTAAGTTCTTTATAGACCATTTTATTTGTGAAAAAGTAAGGAGTGTTGAGGATTTTGGATTGGATACAAGAAGAGTTTGATGGTTTATTAGCGCTACAAGGCTCAATGCCATAATTCCATATCGGCCTTATGACAGTCATATGGAGGAGCTTTTTGTAGTTATGTGGAACGTTTGGGGGTTTGTCTAGTAAGTGTTGAAGAAGCTGAAAACAGTGAGCAGTTTCTTGTCTTTTTAGTCTTGTATAAGGATTCCAAGTTAGACGTTTGTCAAGACAAATTCCTAGGTATCGAATCTGTTTAACAGGTACTAGAGGAGAGTTATTGAAGGATACAGTAGGGTAAGATGTCATAGGTTTACGACAAAGATTATTTGGTGGTTTTTTTATTGGAATTTATTTTTATCCTACAATTGAGACGTTGATTTCCAAAAGTACTAAAGTACATTTTTTACGAAATTGATATTTTTACATATTTATGTTCTCCTCATTTAGTTTTATCTAAATCTTAAATTTGATTGTATCTAATGAACACTCATGTCCTTTAATGACATGATTTAGAAATGCTATTAATTTCTTAAGATACTTATTACACATTTAGTTTCATTCCAAATCATAACAGAACATTTCATTTCATAACTTTAATATGGTTTAATTAATATAGTAAAGGAATAATTCTAGATTTGAATGCAAAAAGAATTAAATTAGCTGGTTTAATAATATATTAAATTATAATGAGAGATTTCGCGCTTCCTGTAAAATTCCCCAGAATGGATATAGTACCTTTTGGAAATCAATGTCTCAATTCTGAAACCATACTTCAAGGTCTTTGATATGGGATTTAAGGGTATGAGAGGCAATAGTAGGATCATTATTTACTGATAACACATGTGCCATCAGCATAAGTAGAAAGGAAGGTGGTAGGATGGGTTGAGATATCAGCTATATAGACTGTGTAAAGAATAGGTCCGAGAATACTGCCTCGAGGAACACCAGCATACTGATTAAAAAGAGGTGAATGGGAATAATTGTGATTTATTTTAAAGAATCCATCAGAGAGGTAGGACTCGAAATGATGATGAGGAGGAATTTATGGAGAATGTATAACAATTGTGGATGCCATATATAATAAATTTAATGAAATAAAAATATATATATTTTTCCCTTCCGGAATTTCTTAAAAAATAAATAAATAAAGGAATATCCTTGTGCTGTTTCTCAAATAAAAATGTAATTGGATAAGAGGAATAAGAAAAAGCTATAAACAACTCAAGTTTTTTTTTTTTTAACATATATTTCTTTTACAATTATAATGGAAATTGTGAAAAGGCATTGATAAAGATTCGATAAAAATGAGTAAAAATATATTGCTTATGCAAATTGTTTCAAATTTACATATAAATTATGTATAAAACTATTTCATAAAAGTGAATTATTTCAGTATAGCAATATATATGAACACCACAATAACAATAAAATACATAATATATGCTATACTTAAAATCTAAAAAAGTGCTGATATGTTCTCTTCGGCTGGTTAACATTTATCAGACTAAACCATGGAGTTGAGTTATACAACAAAGTATTTGTCCCATTATCAGTTGTAAGGCTTAGCATAAGCCTAAACCAGCCTTCAGAAACTAAACAGTTTTAAAGATAGTTATTATCAGAGATATTCTCATAAGAATATCCATTAAAATTTTTTTAAATAGTAAAATATGAAATTGGCACATCACTGTACTAATTATAAACAAGTAACAAGAGTTCAAATATATTATATAAATAGATAATATAAATCGGAAGATACACTTTAAAAAAAAACTAACAAGACAACAACACATTCCTATAAAATTACACTTTTCGAATATAAATAACATTAAAATCTTAAATTCATACGCATACATACACACTACTAAAAAGTTAATGAAGTATCTTTGGCTAATGGAAGCATTTTTTAAATTTGATATTCGTTTCACCTAGTTTTTGTAAGTCTTTTTTGTTACACACACAGTCTAGATTGTCTAGACAAATAGTTAGGACAGTTTTTATACGATATATAAGAAAGCTTAATAATAAGATCCAACGTAAGTAATACTGATATTGTGCGAAGTGTTGACAGGAAGACTTTTTCCTCTCCAATACCACCAGTTGAACCATACTTGAAAAAAAGAAAAGATTAATTAATAAGAGATTATTAATCAAATTAATAATTAATAATAAAAGTACACTTGATTAACCAGGGTAAAAAATACTTACAGATATGTTTCGGTCTGAGTAAAATTGAAACCCTATGGCATGAACTCCGGCATTCAACAGATGGCTCTAATGAAATCAACCGTGAACCGCTTCCTTGTATTAAGAAAACAGTCGTTCCTTCGGTCCATGGCTTGAAAATCAAATAAATTAATAGATAATAATCATGGGTGGTAAAAAAAATGGACATTTAATTAATTGAAATGAAAGGAAAGACATCAATATTTCCATAACTTGATGAGTAGAACTTAAATGAAAAGGTACATAATGATGGAGTTTAGTTGATTGTTGTGAATATTAGAAGAGAAAGATGGTTGAGGGTGTGGGCTTCAGAAAAAAACACACATTAACAAGTATTTGAATTGTGTGCCGACGTTTTAGCCTAAATTGTGGGCCTTCATCAGGGTGACTTTGAGACGGTGTCTGAAGAAGTCACTTCTCACTTCAGACTTCTTCAAGCTATCTGCTACTTCTTCAGACACTTTCTTAAAGTCATCCTGACAAAGGCCCACAATGTAGGCCGAAACGTTGGCACACAATTAAAGTAAGTACTACTTATTACTGTGCGTTTTTTTTTCTTTTCTGATGACCACACCACTGACCATCATCCTCATCTAAATTAAAAGATAGGATTATTTTGATTTACAAGAAAATATTTTTTCAACAGTTTTGATATTATCGGCCATCTTTTATGACAGAAGCATTTATGGGTCAATCCATTCGAAATTGTCCAATTTTAATTAATTTTGGACCAAAAATGTACACAGTACTCTAATCATCATTCTAGTTTTTGTATCATTCTGAAATATGCAATATTACCAGATTTAATAATTTTCAAGAACACACTATTTTAACAGTGAAAAGAATTTTACAACTCGGGAATCAGCTGAGTCTCAGCCACCAAATCCATATCACTTATACTCATCAGATATATTTATGATCTGTAATAGGGGTCAGCTCTGGTGAAATGGCTAGCATAACGGACTACTATGCCCATGGTCACGGGTTCAAACCTGTCAGATGGCTCTAGGATTTTTTAATGGGAATAAAAAATCCTTGGTTATGCCATCCTCCGGAAGGGACGTAAAAAGATGGACCAAGCCTCTATCCTAAATAAACCTGAAAATGAAAAATTTTGGACTCCCACTGTAGCATCGTCTGATTACTCACAGCAGCATAAAGTGACGTTAAATGAATAAGCAAACAATCTGTAATAGTTTCACAATTTTTCACTCAGTCTTTTTAGAGATATTTCTGTGTAAATATCGTGAAAACTGAATATTTGCCATTTTTGAAAATTCACATAACAAAAAGACTATGTTCTCAAGATCAAAATATTTACAGAAAGTAAGATTATGACTAACCTATTTATAATCAAAGGTAAGCCTCTTTCCCTTTATAGACTTTTAACTTGCTAAAAGTCTCATTTTTTTTATTTTTGAGAATTTTGAAATTTGTTTATCCATGGTTTCAAATTCAGGAATGGATAGAGAATAATTGGTAAAAATTTCAGGAATGTCAAAAATGTTGAGTGGCATGGACATCTTTGAATTGATTGATTCACACTCAGTTTTATTATTTTTAAGGTTTTTATTCGTGATGCCGGAATAAGATGTAACAGAAGATATATAAGATAAAACTTTTACCAATTCGTATGGTGGAGCATTAGCTTCATCAATGAGCAGCCATTTTTCTATGGTCGCTCCAGAAACATAAAACGGAACTTGCCTTGGCGTTCCAAATGTCTGCCGGACTTCTCTCACAGGCTCCAGTCTATTAAGCTTCCTAGAAAATAATACAATATTGAAAATATTCCAGTTCCTTCAAAAGAATACAAGAATATAAACGAAAACAAGAATCAAAACAAAAAAAAAGAAGGGAATTCATAAGTTATTATTATTTTTTACTTAAAGTAAGTTAAGTAGCTGTTTTTTTTACCTATATTTCAAAGGTATTAAAAATGTAAGTTCTGAATTTATGCTAAGTAAGTTCTTTTTTTGGAACGTTCAACATTGTTTTTTTTTTCTTTTTGCGGTTTATCCTTTGCACTGCAGCCTCAACTAGGCTTATTATGCGCCTTCCATTATCCTGTTAATCCAGGCCTATTGCCTTGGTGAATCTGACTAAACTGTAGAGATTGATCAGTTCACCCAGCTTAGGATTTAAAATGCGGTCATTGTCACAATAAAACTGTATTCTAGCAATCTCTTTACAACTACATATCACATGACAGGCAGTTTCATGTTCCTTCTTGCAGAATATGCAAGTCAGTAAGGCTACCAATCCCATATTATGGAGGTGCTTATTAAACTGACAGTGTACTGGATATAGTCCTATCACCCTCCTCAGAGTTATCCTGTCCATTCAGAAAATAATACAGCTTTTCTCTTAGCAGGGTCCCTTCAAAAAAATCTTTGAATGATGCTGTTTTCCAGTATCTTGCCATCTTGGATCTATTGCCAGCAGCTGCATTGATCAGACCTTTTACATAGCTGAGGCTTATTCCACAAACAGACTCGGGTGTGGAGGATATCTGAGCAGAACTCCTCCTTGCAAGGCTATTGTTTCTCTCGTTGCTTAAAATCCCTGGGTGACCAAGCACCAAATGGACTCGGATCTTATTCAGCTGGGAGATTGTGTGAGGTTTAAAATTGCTACTTTTGAATAATATAAAATTAATAATTCTAAAACTATTTACAATATTTTTTAAAATTTCGCAAGATTGTATTGCTTGATTTTGGAATGCAAGATATATAATGGTCCATACTACCACTACTGTCTTAAGAATACACAGGCTCAACTAGCTCACTTTAGCACAGTGTACAACAACTTACAACTGGTCTCCAAAATAAGTGTCCAATCTAACAAAACTGTAAATTACCAATCTATTAAAAAAGTACATACCATGTTATATGAAATCTTTTCTGCAAAGAAGGGTAAGTAGAAAGAGGATTTTTGAGGAATAAATCTTCTGGGGTCGAATGCCCAGGACGAATATTTTCAGTTTTTCCAGCATCTTTGTCAAATACTTCTTTATGAGTGGAATACATATCGACTAAATCTTCAAAGTCGACTTCATTCAAATTTTCATCCTGAAAACATTATGTAGATTAAAGAAAATTTTAATGAAAATCACAAAGAATAAGATAAAGATACTTGTCATTAAAAGCATATCATCATTTCTAATTTCAAGACTTATATATCATGAATATATACAATATACATAGTAAAAATAATGGTCAGGACAGCAATTGAATTTTTTTTTACAAATGGATCTTTCTCCCAAAAGTTAAGAAATCACTTCTATCAGTCTTTGAGATGGCCCATGCTTCTGCTCTATAAGTAAGCGATGATAGGATCAGTTTTTTAAACAGCCTTGTTTTTGGGCTCTTTTAAAAGAGGTATTTACTATAAGTTGATACAATCTAAAATAGCAACAATTAGCTGATCCTATTCACCTTCTTATCTAAGCTTATGTTATTCTTAAGTATTGACCCATGAATCTAGGTAAACAAGCTCATCAACTGGTTCAAATGAGTAAGCACTCATTTGGACAAAATTGTATAAGAACAACTATCTTGACTTTACATCTCAGCTTCTTGGTTGTTGGCAGCATTCTCAATAGCAATAAAGGCTTCTTCCACCACCATTCAGATCTACCAACTATGTTGAGTTCATCAACATAACCTAGTTTTGTATCATAAATTAAAGACTAATCTGCTGAATTGGATCTTTGATTCTCATACAGATCTTTCCAGACCGACATTGAACGCAGATAGATGAGATAGATTGCTCGATTTTTAAAGGTAAATAAGCTTAATAGGTAATCTAAGAAGCACAATTCAAGTCATGTCTTATTAAACCAAAAACTAATTAAATATAAAAAAAATAATTTTTTCTTGTCAACTTATGCTAACCTTAATTTAAGTAACATATAGGGCATTCTTGCGATGAGTGCTTAGATAAATGGGTACTATCTCACTTTTGGCTTGAGAACACAAAATGTCTAGAAGGACTGACGAGTTAACTTGTTATTAAAGTCTACTTCGTAATTGTTCTTAGCCCCAATTTACTAAATATTAAATCGAGCATCTTATCTTCTAAAGTAGCATTTTATAATGTGGTTTGCTCTGTTTGACATATGCAGTATTCAGACGACTTAGTCATTACCGCAATGGAGAGGAACCAAGACAAAGATTAAGATTTTAGATTCTACCAGATCAATTTTCAATTTTGAATCACTTATAACACTATTAAAATACTAAGCATGACCAAAAAAAAAAAAAAAAATGAAAACATAACTACATTATTTACTTACCCTAAGAACAATAGGAATACCAGAGTGATAATCTTCATTGCTTAAATTGGCCACTGTCAGGTTCAAAATACTTTTAACGTTTTCACAAGGCCAACAATCAATATCCGAAACTTGGAAATAAGGATTTCCAACTAGACATGCTTCGTCATAGAGTTCTATATAAACAACAAGATAAGAATAATTATCAGAATGATTAGTGAATACTTAAAATAAATAATTCACAAAATTACGTGTCAGGGAAGGAAAAGTTTTGATTACTGGTAGCATTATTTTTCGAAGAAGCTTCATCCCTGGATAAACAAGAGCTTGAAAATTCCTTTCAATGTATCCATGAATAATTTTTCTCGGATTAGAAAAAAAACACAGTACAGCAATCAGAGCAATGATTATAGAGATGATGATAATAAACTTCTTTTTGCCATAGTATTTTTGAGATTTTTTGAGACTCGTCTCGTTTTCAAGAAACTTGAAGGATTCATCTATAATTCTATCTATGTCGGTATCGGTTAGGTTCAGATCCTTTCCTATACTTCTTAATTTTTTTGTCTCTTCCATGTAGTAATCATACATTGGCTAAAATTGATGTAGTAACAGAAGGAAGACAGGGTTTAAGAACACTACTCGATTTAGGAATAATTTAACACTTTAACATTTAGTTTAACTAATGGATACAATATTTAATACTGTTTAATAATTACGATATAACTAAATTATCCTAAATACCTAACCTAGCAGAAAGTAGCTCCACCTACATCAACCTATCCTACTTAACCTCACCCCAACATTCTATTTACTTTCTCTTTGTGACCAACAGCCCGAGAATGTAAACGTTAATACTGGTTTAAAATTAGATTGCACTTTTTCCTTTGTTTAGCATTTAACGCATTCATAATCATATACGTAAATAGATCTAAGACCTGATTTAGTTACATTAAATTTATATAAAAGTAATTAAGATTTACAAATCCATTTAATTATCCTGTTCAAATAATGATATTTTTAGTTTTGTTACTTTCTGGGTTTCACAAATTAATATTTTTTTTTTATTTTTATACTGCTATTATTTATAAATTCTACTAATTCACTTTTTTAATTAGTTAAAACGATAATCACAATTCCGCACAGATTCAAGCAAGCTGATGATTTATTCTAATTTGTTTTAAAAATGTTTATTTTATTTTTAAGATAAAAATATATACTTTTAACTTCCATATTTAATTTTAAAAGTAAAAATATGTTATAAAAATACTGCTTAATACATACTTACCCTCCTATATAACTCCATTTTTTATTTATTTTTTTTTATCTTTTTGTTTGATTACAAATTAAATTCAATTTGTTTCAATTTGAGATCGCGTATCCCCAAGAAGTGTGGTCCGGGATTATAATGGAAGAAAATAAAGAGACTTTTCAACATTTAATGGTTTTTATTTCCGCAAAGGAAGAAACCGCTTACAAGGTCATGCATAATTGGCCAGATAGTTAACACATCTTATAAAAGTTTCTGAAAACATGGTGTGTTTGATCTGTTTGTTTGATCCTTCAGGAACAGGATGATATTTCTAGGAGCGATAAAGGAGTTCTACATAATTTGACGGAACAAAATTTGTAAGATCGCATTTTCCATCAGCTATTCTTTTCTTAATCATCATATCAAAGATCCATTTTTGAAGAGACTTGGGGCTGAAAAGTGTGTTCTTTACAACAATGTTGTAAGAAAGAATTCATGGTGGGAAAGGAGTGACCTACCATAAACAACTCCGAAAGCAAGCACGCATCCAAAAAAGGTAATGCTCAGCATTTGGTGGGATTGGATAGATGTGCTTTACTAAGAGTTCCTTTCGCACTACCAAACCAATGATTTTAATGTGGGAAAATTAAGGCATCTGTGGACCAAAAGCGACTTATCGAAAGGTATTGTTTTCCATCACGTAATCCTCGCCCGCATATTTTTTTACAAACGCGACAAGGATTGTTAGGGTTTTGCTGGGGCGTTTTCCCGCACCCATCCTATTTACCTTAACAGACCCTAATTGGAAAAAAGCACAAGATGAGTTCAATACTAAAAATCACAGAAGTTTTGGGTGAAAGGGATTGAAAAATTACTGGATAGATGGTAAAATCTTATTGATAATAATGTCTTATATGGAATAGATTACATTTATTTAGGATTATATAAAAATTGTATTATTATTGTATTTATATGTTATTCAAGGTCTACGTATCTTGAAACGTAAGACCTCAAATTGTTTTTTGGGAGAGGGGTAACTTATTCCTTTATCTTGGTCAACTAGAAAGTTTCATTATTGAAAATAATAAAACAATAACATTTATACTAGACATCTTTATTATTTCGTTTCCTTTTAATAAAAAAGAAAAAAAAAAAAAAAAAAACGTGTACCACTACAATCCATAAAGCAAGACCCTTCATGGCTCAGTGCATATAGAGATTCGTACTGTTTCTAGGCCAAAGGCCTTGCAATGAGGTGATTAGGCCTTGATCACGTCCAGCTGCCAGGTATTGGGTACCCACTTTGTAGAGGCTGGGTCTGCCCCAGGAGGGTCTCCATAGTCGGGATTCGAACCCAGGACACGGATCACTCTGTCCACAAGACCACGCCGCTCCCTTTTAATATTGGGAATAATTATAATATAAATTCCCTGATTCCAGAAAATTTTTCATTTTTTCTATTTCTTTAAAAAACCCTAGTTGTGGAGGAATCGCATCTCATACTGATGTGGGACAGCCAAATGTGATTTTTCCATGTTCACCGCAGTGTAGGAATCCCGTAAAAACTTTTAATTTTTTCTCTATCTTCAGTAATAACCGAGTTAGCTTCTGCTATGAATACCATATAAATATTATGTATATATATTTTAAAATAGTTAATCACAGTTTACTGGCTCTTAAATCAACGTTGTTGCCGAATGCCTTGTTATTTTGGTGTCTAATTCCCAAATAAATCAGTACAGTATTCTTGGTTGGAGAAATGCCGCGGACAGATTTTTTTATTTGTTATTCTTGTTTTGATTGTAAGAGAAAACAACTGCTATTGATTATTATCATCCACACGTCTTACTTGACGATTGACAAAAAAAAAAAAATGTACTTATGCATTATCAGCACGCCATGAAACCTACCTCCTTATGTCCGTTATGTGGTGTAACCTCCTCTTAGGACGTGTCTGTTTTATGGGTTGTTTTGGTGCATTGTCTGTTATTATTTCAGTGTTGTTTAAATAAGGGAGGTTTGTGTCCATAACATGACGTTTAGGTATACTCCTAAAATCGGAGGGCCAGGAAGAATAACTGAAATCGATGAACACTAGATGTTCAGTGAAATTTTTAGCAAAACAAACGAATGTTTCATATTTAAAATGAAATATCGAAAGGTATCGACATTACTAGAATTTATTAAGAAAAAAATATAAGAGGGATCAGCATAGAAGAGGGGATGTGAAATGGTGGTCCGTTACTAGGTCAGGCACTTCAAGATCTCTATCATAGACCAAGCTGGATAAGCAAAACGTCCAATAAAATCACGTCGAATGAACAAATCGAAGTGTGTAAAGTGGTTGAAGTTTATTGAAAAATGTGAGCTGAAAAGGTACTCACTATTTAAGCCAGAACGTAGAGAGAAGGATCGTTTTATCTCTTAACTTATAGGTTTGGTTTTAACGGGGCACAAAAGAGGAATTTAATTCCAGATAGTTTGCTACTGAATGTATGTGTTTTTAAGCGATTATTGATACTTTGGTCACTATTTTCAATAATGAACCTCCGTAATAGACCGAAAAAAACAAACATTATCCTTCTCAAAGTTTGAGGGCTTAGGTTTCAAGATGCGTAGAACCGGAATATCCGTTTGTCCGCCGTCTGTGGCATCTTTCCGAAACTACTGGACGATTTTTTTTGAAACTCGTCACAAAAATACTAGGGCATGCAACGATGATCCTAACACCTATTAAAAGTTATTTAATTTAATAACTCAGTTATTTTTGAAGATAGATGAAAAACATATTAGTATTTTTCCATCGAAAAAACGCGAATAATTATATAAACGAGAAAAAGAAAAGAAAATTGAAATTTTACACATTAATACACACATAGCTCAGTTATTTTGGACGATAGAGCAAAGTATGTATAGAGTTTTAGAAGCAGTAAATCGCGATGGAAAAAAAAAAAAAAAAAAAAAAAAAATGAACTCTTGCCTTTATATAAGCTTGTAACTCCGTTATTTTCGAAGATGGAGTCAAATATGAGTGTTTTTAACAAAAAAAAAAACAATAAAAAACCCGTGAATAATTACAAAAAAGATAAAAAAAAAAATTGAAATTGTATTAAAAAAAATATGTAAAGAGTTTTAGAATCAGTAAAGTGAGATAAACTAAACAAAAAAAAGCGAAAAACAAATTTGAAATCTCGCCTTTGTAAACGCTTGTAACTCCGTTATTTTCGAAAATGAAGAAACATTTGATTAGTGTTTTTTAACCAAAAAGCCGCTAATAATTATAAAAAAAAAGATAGAAATTGGAATTTTATTCATAAATACGGCAAGAGCTCAAGTTATTTTTTGAAGATAGAGAAAAATATGTATAGAGTTTTAGAATCAGTAAAGCGAGATTAATTAAAAAAACCGAAAACAAAAATGTAATGTTGCCTTTAAATACGCTTGTAACTCCGTTATTTTTGAAGATAGAAAAACATTTTATTAGTTTTTTTTTTAACCAGAAAGCCGATAACGATTAGAAAAAGGAGAAAAATTCAAATAAAAAATTGTAGTTTTATTCATAAATACGGCCGGTACTCAGTTATTTTTAAAGATAGAGAAAAATATGTTAAGAGGTTTAGAATCAGTATAGCGAGATACACTTGTCGAGGTATGGTTGTAATAATGGACAAGAAAGGGTATCAGAAGGCCTCGACATTTGCATGTAAGGAAGAGAGTTAGATGGAGATGGTGCTCGCCGTGGTAGTAGCACGTACTGCAGCACCAGGTATCAGGTTACTCTGCCAGGTAGGGGACGAATCCGCACCTACCATTTAGCAGAGGGGTCTGGTAAGGATAGGTGACACTCTGTGTGGTAGTAGCATGCTAGTAGTGTGGGTTAGGAAAGAATTCACTCTGCGTGGTAGTAGCACGACAGTAGTGTAGGATAGGTGGAGAGAATTTACCCTGCGTGGTAGTAGCACGACAATAGCGCAGGATAGAAGGAGAGAAGATACAAGAAGGAAGTAAATAAACATAGATCACAATTGTTACGAAGGTAGAGTTAATCTGACCTAGGGAGATATCAGTTAGGCTATCTGAAGAGCTGTTCCAGCTCATAGGGATGTTAGTCATCCATGTCAATAATTGCTGGTGAGAGCTATGCTACCAGACTAGGGTCTTGGCCCTTGGTCAAATTACCTTGAGTGCTTTATTTATTCTCATTAAACAGTTATATCGGTATAAATAGTTACAATGACATTAATTAGTAACAATATACAATGTTATTGGATATAGCGTCTTCTTATATTTATTTAGCCGGTAACCCATATGGCCGCTGCTTGCGCTATCTGTAAGCGAGCGTGTGTAGCATCCGCCACAAACTAAACAAAAAAAGCGAAAACAAATTTGAAATCTTGCCATTATTTGCGCTCGTAACTCCATTATTTTCGAAAATAGATAAACATTTGATTAGTGTTTTTTTTAAACCAAAAAGCCGATAATGATTAGAAAAAAGAGAAAATTAAAATAAAAAATTGTAGTTTTATTCATAAATACGGCCAGAACAGTTATTTTTAAAGACAGAGCAAAATATGTAAAGTGTTTTAGAATCAGTAAAGCGAGATAAACTAAAAAAAAAAAATAAATAAAAAATAATATAAAGTTGATCTATAAATTCAAATCACAAATTATAATAGGTGTAATTCCACCAAACTTTGGTTATTACTAAAGATAGGGAAAAATCTAAAAAATTAGCAGCTATAAACAGTGATACCCTAGTATAGTTATTTGGAAATAATAAACCATTATGTACTAATTTTGCAGTGCTTTTTAATGTTAATTGAAAGCCGTGAAGATAGCTAATTATATGTTGCTGTATGGATGAGTAAGGAGGCTCATCGTAATGGATAGGAAGGTCCGATGGCGAGCTATGAGTAACCGAGAAGGAACAGGAATATTGCATTAGTCCTGGGGCTGGCGCCATGAAAAATTCACATGACAACCGGATCGATTCAGTTTCTCCGGCTGTCTTCGCAACTGCTACCAATTTTTTAGAATATTTTTTGAAATTATTAATATTGCGAATACATAATTGAGTTAGGTTCTAAGCGTGTTAAGATGGTATGGAGTTTGGGAGGGCGAAACACTTGTTTACTAAGCTACACTTCAAAAATGCATAAAGGCCGCGCTACATGACGAGAGTAGGTAAAATTAAAGTTTGATTAGATGACGGTGATAATTAATTTAGCAATTACAGTAAATGTATATATTATTAATTTTTATTATATTTGTATTTATTTGAGTGAATAATTTTATTTTTAGGTTCTTTTTAAATAAAACATGAGATCCATATTTTTCACTCAACAATCTTTTCATTTCTTTTTTCTCATTTCCAAGGATCCTACTAACAGCATTTTTTTTAAATTAAAAGATAAAATTTAGTTTTCACACTGTTATAAAATATTTTACATAACTTTAATCTGTCCTGCCTATTGCACATATAAAAATATATATAGTTAGTCACACTATAAAAAAAAAAAAATACATTAGGCTGAAACCAGCCTTGTCAGCATGCTATTATTTACTGGATTAAGGTAATATATTTTTTTCACTTTTAACATTTGTTCTTAAAAACACTATTTTTCCTTATCTTTAATCAGAATGTAATAATTTGAAAAAAAAATTATCAAATAACAATTAAATTAATATTATTATATACATTATTCCATCACTCTTGTTTCCTCCTCCTCTAATTAATTAATTTCACACATTTTTTTTTCACTGTTGAAACATTTTTAAATTATTACATATATTAATGTTTAATTAAAACTAAAATATCAATTAACCTCGAATTCCAAACAATAGTCCATTACATCAATTTATTCGAAATGTTTATTAATCAAGAAATTCAGTTTACTTTAATTACACCATTTATTAATTTTGCTTAAAATATCTGCATAATTCAAGTTTTTGGTGTCTGTTTTGTAGTTTGTACTATTGTTAATATGCTACGAAATATAGATTGCCTCTGACATTTTTCTTTTAAAATCATTTCTTTCTTTATGGATTACATCTATTATTACATTAATAATAATAATAATATAATAATAATAGGCTTACCGAACCCGAAGGTTCCATGCCGATACCACCAAACTTCGCCTGCAGAGACTCGTTCAATGTTCGCCGGTCAAGCCCAAGCCCCCGAGATCAGCCTTAATGGTAATCCTCCCATCGACGCTTCCGCCTACCTTTCGGACGCCTACCAGTCGGTTCAGCGAATACCAACTTTCTCGGAATCCGTTCCTCACCGAGCCCAACAACTTAACGCGCCCATTTGAGTCTCCGCGATGCTATCAACTCAATTATATTCACAGGGCACAAACTCCGCAATTCCGCGTTGTGCAACCTTCTAAACTCCCCAGTGCCCTCATCTCCCTTCGGACCAAATATTTTACGCCGTACCTTATTTTAGAAAACCTTAAGCCGCTGTTCATACTTCAGAGCAAGCGGCCACGTTTCACATCCGTAAAGAACCGTCGGAAGAATAATAGTTTTATAAATTCTAACCTTTAAGTTTTTAGACAGAAGCCGCGAGCTAAGTAATTTAGCAACTGAATAATAACACGCATTTTCCACCTTTAAGCGTGACTTTATTTCTTCCTGGATTTCATTTTTTCTTGTTATCATTGAACCTAAATACTTGAATTTCTCTACGTGCTCAAAAGTATCAAAAAAAAAAGTAGACTCCAGGTGTGTGTTCGATGGATAATTTTTAGTGACGTCAAAGCGCATTTCAAGCGCTTCTGGCACGAAAATTGGTTACACTTTTGAAGGGGAATACGCTCAATTTCGTGTCCTATAACTACTATTTAAAATTATTTCAAGGTGTATGTTTGATAGCTGACCTAAACTTGCCTCTGGCTCCTGGACTATAAACTGTTGGCTTAAAAACAGTTCTCTTTGACCGTAACTGAACTTAACTAACGTTTAATGGGTTGTAGGACTCTCGTTTTTATGCTTATCTCTTCTGTAGATCGGTAAATATTTCGGTGGCAGATATAACAAGGAATGTTAATAAATGTAGAAATTCGAGTATCTCTGAGAAACGAAATTCAAGAGGATAGAAAGACTGGTTTAAAGTTGTTTCGCTTGTTATTTCTAAGCAACAAAATTACGCAGTTTCTACCTCTTTCGAGAAATCCTTTCTACTGTTTCTAAACGAGCTAAACTCGAACTGTTGTGTTAAAGGAGTAATAATTCTTCGAAAATAATTTTACTCGGAATATTTTATCCAAAGAAAGATGAATGCTTCAAAAACAGTGGTTCCCGACAAAAATCTGTACTTTAAGGTCATTATTCTCAAAATGTTAGCATATGTAGTGTCAGTATTGGGCGGGTTTGATTATCATTTAAAGCCAAGACCTCAAATATATTTTATGTTAAGATAATTTTATTTTTTGTTAATTTATAAACATATTTATTGATATTTACTACTGCATTAAAAATACATAAAATAGAATGGATAGATATTTAATACAATAACATGAAATACATGTACCTGGATCACTTGTAGCAGGGTGGCTGACATAACAGCCTCCTATGCCAAAGATCACGGGTTCGAACCCATAGGTCGTCCTAGGAGTTTTTAATGGAAGTAAAAAATTCTTTGTTATGCCGTCCTTCGGAGGCGGAACCGAGCATATGTGATGTCAGGTACTCGTAAAAGATCCCTATTCTAATTAAATCTGAGTATGCGCAATTTGGGACTCCCACTGTTGAATCGTCCGATTAGCCTCAGTAGCATAAAGTGACGTTATATAAACAAACAAACAGTTCATGCATCCATTGGCAGTATTCTAATAGGAATTCTAATTTAGAACGTCCCGGAGCCATCTTCTTTACAGGAAGACACGGAGGATTATCAGAATCGAAGAGGATGATAGGTTAGAAATTAGTGGGTTAGTGTGGAAATGGAGTTTTTCATGGAAGGAGTGATACCTGGTACGGCGCCAAAACAGCAATATATGGAACTCTAAGGCCCTTATGGATGGTTTTTATTCGTTTTATTATGGTTTTATAAGGAAGAGTTTGATGGTTTATTAGAGCTCCAAAGCTCAATTCAGTAAGCCCAGTTTGCCCAATGATAGTTATGTAGATGATCCTTTTGTTGTTGGAATGGAAGGTTTGAGTGTTTGTCTAGTAAGTGTTGAAGTAGCTGAAAACGGTGAGCAGCTTCTTGTCCATTGTCCAAGGTGGAGTCTTAGATATCGATGTAGATATGTTCAACAGGAACTAGCGGAATGTTATTGAAGGATACTGTAGGGCAGGATGTCATAGGTTTACGACGAGGATGAAGGTTATTTTTGGAGATTCGTTGGAAATTTATTTTTATTCTCCAGTTCTGACACCATGATATTTTTGGAGAAATGGATATTCTGAAATTTATAAAGCTGGGAAGGCTTAGTTGGGCTGGCCATGTCGCAAGGATGCAAGGGAAGAACTGCCCAAAAGTGCTTTGGAAACCCCCATTCACAGTTCTCGACGAACCGGTAGGCCAAGGCTGCGATGGATTGATGGAGTGAAGGCGGACGCACGGAGCCTGTTGAGAGTCAGGAACTGGAGAGCGGCAGCAAACAATGGCGGCGGCTCATTGAGGAGGCCAAGTTCCACCAAGGGTTGTAGAGCCACGCAGATAGATAGATAGTTCAGACACCATACGTCTTGATGTAATCTTCTACGGTCTTTGATGTAATCTTGAAGAGTATAGGAGGCAATAAATGGATTATTATGAACTGTTAACACGCAGGTCTCATCAGCATAAGGCAGAAAGGAAAGTTTAAGGATGGGTTGGGATATCGACTGTCGTCAAGGTAATTAAAATTGTTTTCCAATGACCTCTGAAAATTGTCTACGGACCCCCAGTGGTTCGCGGATCACTTGTTTTGAACCACTGCTTTAGAAGACTATGAAACGTGGTATTCTAATTATAATTCAAGCAATATAATTACGCTGTTAGATCTGATAATCCTTACGAGAGATCAGCCGAAACGTAGATGAGAAAATATTGGTAACTCTTACGATCGTTAGAGAGAGAAAAAAAGAGTAAGTAGATACTTGACGACATGTCTTGGATTGCCCTTTCCAAACCGATTTGCCGATCACTTGTTACCGAAGTAACCCATTTATCAGTGATGCTATCGCGGTAGTAGTGGAAACGAATCACTCGCCTCAATCACTGGTAATAGTTTTCCATCACATTCACACGTTGAGTTTGATAGCGGTGAATCATTGCTAATAACCCTATCGTTCTTTCCAAGACCTGCTGTCGTTCTTACTAACAGCGTCTATAAGCTCCGTGTTAAGTGATTCCTAAGTGTGCGATAGTTGCCTTCTACTGCTACTAATGCTAATACGGTTACATGTAGGTAGTGATGCTACGGGTACGTACGCTATCACTTGACAGTAAGCCTGTTAACAAGGTTTATTTACTCAAAATATATATTTTCATAAAATTCTGTAGGAAAAATCTACTTTAAAAAACTCTGTGTATCCGTGTTCGGTAAGTCAAGCGCGAAACACAAAATTCGTATGAAAATGAAATTTCATATTTAAAACAACTATGCGCCGGGGATGTTACAGCAACTTTTTCATAAAAATCGGTTAACCAGAAGAGCCACTTCATCTAAGCATTTTGCACTTTTTTACGATTTTCTCAAAAACGGCTCTAACGATTTTGATCAAACTCGCTATATCGATGAAAAATTTAATGGGCTCTAATGTCATGTAGGTTTCATTGTGATTGATATAGTCTGACAGGGCTTAAATGCTGATATTTTGGATTTATTTCCCTAAAGTACCTTTAATTTTTTAGGTTTCATAAAATTAATCATATCATCTTCATAAAGTCTTGATAAAAAACAGCAAAATATACAAGTTGAACGAATTTGATAACCAACTAAAGGAGAAAGGAGCAAATATATTTTTTAATCCAATTTTTGTCTTTTTACTTTCACTTACTATATATAGTAAGGGGAAGTATTGCGATCGTGAAAATTTTCGAATTCCAGTTTTCAACGGAAATACACTTTTAGGGTCCCCTGAGTCCAAATAACCAAGTCCCGCAAAAAGGTCTGTGTGTGTGTGTGTGGTATCTTCCGGGCGGAAACGGTAAGTCCTATGAAACTGAAATTTCATATTTAAGACAACTATACGCCCGAGACGTAACAAAACTTTTTTCATCAAAATGAGCTTCCAGAAGAGGCACTTTATTCCATGCATTTTGCACCTTTTTTCAATTTTCTCGAAAACGGTTCCGACGATTTTGATTAAACTCGCTATATCGATAATTTAATGGGCTTTAATATCATGTAGGTTTTATGTGGATAAAAATGGTGTGACAGGGCTTAAATGCCGATATTTAAATTTCTCCTAAAGTACCTTTAATTTTGTAGATTCAATAATAATAACTAGATTATCTTGTTAACGCTGATGAAAAACAGGTAAATATATAAATTGAATAAATTCGATTCCCAACTAAAGGTGAAAACAGAAAAAATATTTTTCTAATGCAATTTTTCGTTTTTGAACATAAGAGCAGTAATATACATGTATGATATACCGTTGGAAAGCTAAAAATTTTAAAAAAAAATATCATCTCATACACAAGCTTTTAAATGTTAATAGAGAGTGATGAAAAAAAGATAAAACTAACTGATTATTTTAGATAATAATATAATAGATTTTCTAATGAAACACATGTTTCTATATAAATTCAATTTGATTAATTCCTTAACAGTTTTACGTATTTTTATCTTTAACTGTATTTGAAAATTCTTTCATTGATTTTAAAAATGGAGTTAAGTGAAAGTCGTGTGTTGCCCGCACCAGATTTTTAACATAAAAACGGTAATATAGATGTATAATATACTGTTAGAACGCTAAGAATATTAGAAATATATTATATACAAAATTGTAAAAGTTAAGGGAGACTGATGAAAAGCAGATAAAAAAACTAATTGTTGTAGGTAATAATATAATAGGATATGCAATAAAACACACGTTTCTATTGAAATTCAATTTAAATAATTCTTTAACAATTTATTTTCGTCTCTAAATGTATTTAAAAATTCTTAAATTGATTTTAACAACGGAGGTAAGTGAAAATCATTTGTTGTGTGCACCGGATTTTTAATAATAATTTTGATAGCACGTTATATGGTATTAAATTCTCTTTGAAAGTTAGAGTTTTAAATATGTTATCTCATTGAAATTTTCAAATACATTGAATGTTTTTTTAAAACCCTATAAGAGTAATTTTCTAAAAATCCTTGTGTTTTATACATTCCAGAGGATAAAGGTGCTTTATGAATTTTTTATGGTTGTTTCAAATGCTGAAAATTTTATGATTCACCATTATATATATCCATAAATTATATTTCTTTTAGCAAAGGCTATGAAATTAACAAATGTTTTTATGTTTATTACCTTTGTAATTTATTTTTGTTACATTGAATATTTTTAATTTATCCATAGAAATTATCACCAAATCCTTCAATACTTAATTAATAATTTCTTGGAATATTTGATAGTTGACATCATCAGATATAAAAATACATAAGTTGTTTGTAATTTTTACAAATAAACATTAGCCTTCCATCCCTAGTTTTTGAAGCTTTGCACTCGGCTGAAATATAATCGATATAATCGAACAATAATAAATTATTTGTTAATGATTAGTTTAACAAATATTGAGAATTTCGATATTCTGTTAATTCAGTCGGGGGGCGACCCTAGGGTATGGAGACCCTCCTGGGGCAGACCCAGCCTCTATAAAGTGGGTACCCAAATTAATTGGGGAAAAACCTGGCGGCTGAGCGTGATTAAGGCCTAATCACCTCATTGTACTGCCGTTGGCCTAAAAACAGTACGAATCTCTATATATACTGAGCCCAAGACCCTTCATGGGTTGTATTGGTACAGGTTTTTTTTTTTTTTTAAATCCCACCATATCACCATATCCCACCCCTTCTTCGTAAACCTATGACATCCTGCCCTACAGTGTCCTTCAATAACATTCCGCTAGTTCGTGTTGAACAGATCCGATATCTAGGACTCCTTGACAAACGCCTTACTTGGAACCCTCATACAAGACTGAAACCACAAGGAACTGTTCGACGTTTTCGACTACTCCAACACTTACTAGAAAAACGTTCTGATCTTCCTCTTAACTACAAAAGGCTCATCTGCATGACTATGATACTGCCTATATGGATTTACGGAGTAGAGCTTTGGAGCTCTACTAAACCATCAAATTCTTCCCGTATACAATTCCTACAATTAAAAATCCTTCCTAAAATCCTAAATGCTGCTTACTTTATAACTAATAAACTGATCTATGAAGACCTTTTTTTTTTTTTTTTTTTGCCGGCTAATCCAATGCACTGCAGCCAATTTAGGCTTATTGTGCGCCGTCCAATATACTGTTAATACAGGGCTAACGCCTTGGTGAATCTGACTAACCTGTGGGGGTTAATCAGTTCACGCAACTTGGGATCAGGGATATGGTCGACACCAAAATGGTAAAACCGTGTCCTAGCAATCTCTGGGCAACTGCATATCAAATGAAATGCAGTTTCATCCTCCTTCTTGCAGAATCTGCAAGTCGGTGAGGCCACCAAACCCATATTGTGGAGATGCTTATTAAGTTGACAGTGTCCAGTATATAGTCCTGTCACCCTCCTTAGGGTTGTCCTGTCCATAGAGAGTAGAATATGACTTCTCTCTTTGCAGGGTCCATCCAGAAACATCTTGGAGTGATGCTGCTTGTCGGTATCCCTCCAGTATTGCCTGGATCTATTATCAGCAGCAGCCTTAATCAGTCCTTTGGCTTTGCTGAGGCTAATTCCACATACAGGTTCAGGTGTGGGGGGTAGCTGGGCAGAACCCCTCCTCGCGAGGCTATCAGCCCTCTCATTCCCTAAGATGCCTGAGTGACCAGGCACCCAATATACCCGGACTTTATTTAGCAGGGAAAGCATATTTAGATTGTTTTTGCATTCCTCTACTAGTTTGGACCGTGTTATATAACTACCCAAAGCTCCAATAGCAGCTTGACTATCGGTATGGATAGTTATCTGTCTGTCTCTCATCCCTTCTGAAATTAAGGTTTGAGCACAGATATTGATAGCCATTACTTCAGCCTGGAAGACTGAGGTATGCTTACCAAGAGAAATGGACAACCCTTCCTCAGGTTTATCCATTCTCCATATTCCAGCACCTGAGCCTAGCTCTGTCATGGATCCATCTGTATAACAGTTGACTCCATTGCACGGTTTGTGCAAGTCAGTCCTGTTAATCATTGCACAGTAAAGTGTGTCCTTGTATTTCTTTACTTGAAGATCGGAATGCATGGCAAGCACCGAATCTTCATCAATCCTTCTGAACAAGTTGCCATGGCCCCGGTAAACCAAAGAGCTGGATCTTGTTCCTAACTTAGAGAGCCTATAGGCTGTGTTAAGTGCTTGAGTTTCTACTGCTATGTGTAATGGTGTTAGGTTGAGTAAAACTTCCATTGCAGCAGTCGGGGTTGTACTCATAGCTCCGGTTGTCATAAGGCATGCCAGTCTTTGCAGCTTCCCAAGCTGCAGCAAGGATTTACATGTATTTGCCTTATGCCACCACACAACAGCTGCATATAGGACCATCGGTCTTATAACTGTTTTATATATCCAGAGGACCACATTCGGTTTGAGGCCCCATGTTTTTCCAACAGCCCCTTTACATGCAAAGAGGCACTTAAGTGCCCTTGTACAGGTTTTATGAATGTGGCTGTTCCATTTTAATTTACTATCAAGAGTAATTCCTAGATGTTTAACTTCACTACAGATATTGACCTCAGCCTCACCAAGGTGGGGTGGTCTGATGGTTATATTTCTTTTGTTAGTGAAGATACAGAGATTGACCTTCTGAGGGTTGATGCTTAGACCATTCGTCTGACACCATTCCCTAAGAAGTTTCATGGTTGTTTTGAGCAGATCCGATATGGTTTCCGGAAACTTGCCTTCAATTAGCACAGCGATATCATCAGCGTATCCCTGTGCATAGAAACCTGCATTACTCAGGATTGTCAGCAGCGAGTCGACGACCAGACACCACAGAAGTGGAGATAGCACGCCCCCCTGCGGACATCCTCCTCTCGGTCTAATCCACAATCTGGAGTGACCCAGTTCGGATGTGAGCATCCTTCCCTCCAGCATGGCATTAATCCATCCGGAGATTAATCCTCCCACTCCTCTCCTTTCTAAGGCTAATGCCATAGTGTCATAAGGAGTTCGGTCAAAGGCACCCTCTATGTCAACAAAGATGCCTGCCACAATATCCTTGTTAATCAGAGTTTTCTCAATCCTGGAGACCAGGAAGTGTAAGGCAGTCTCACAGGATTTGCCAGGCTGATAAGCATATTGAGCACTATGTAGTGGTTTATCAGCCAGTATATTGTCTCTAATATGTCTGTCAATAATCTTTTCCAGTGTCTTCAATAGGAAAGATGTCAGACATATAGGCCTATACGCCTTGGGATGGTCATAGGAGGCCTTCCCAGGTTTAGGTATATATCGTACTTTAGCCACATTCCACCTATCAGGTATGTGGTTAAGTGCTAAACTACCTCTCAGTAAAACAAGGAGGTGGGGTCGCAGCACCTCAAAGCCCTTTTGAAGTAGAGCTGGAAAAATTCCATCAGTGCTGGCTGATTTGAATGGGGCAAATGATTTAACTGCCCATTCTAGTCTCCCAGAATTGACTATTCTGTTAGCTTCTGCCCACCTATCTGAATTAATAGTATTTTTTTCCGAGGTGGGATTGTTTGGCTCCTCATCTATCAGCTCGCAGCCAGGGAAGTGTGCTCTAGCAAGTGCCTTCAGGGTGCCAATCTCTGAATCGGTATGGCCCCCTTCCGCACTGATGGCACCCATAACTCCCTGGCCCGGCCTCTTGGATAGGATTCTATTTACTCTAAAAGTAGAGGATGTGTCATTGATGTCGTTGCAAAAATTCCTCCATGCCCCTCTCTTAGCTTTCCTAATGGCTTTATTGTAGTCGGTCAGTGCTTGCTTATAGGCATTCCAACTACCTGTACTTTTGGCTTTATTGAAGAGTTTCCTAGTAGAAGCTCTCAGCTTGCCAAGTTCACTATTCCACCAGGTAACGTTCCTGTTGGACTTGACAGTACACACTCTATTATTATCAGTGTAGGATTTCATTATTGCCTCAGTAAGTGATACATTAAGGCAGTCCAGTTGCCATTTGTCTCTAATTGATTTAGGACACTGTCTTATTTCTTGTTCGAGTTGGGTGCAGTAGGAACCCCAGTCAGTGAGTTTGGGGTTCCTGTACACCGTCTCAAACATGTCGTTGACATCTATGTCAAATCTGATATATTTGTGATCTGAACATGACTCCTCAAGAGAGACATGCCAGTCCTTAATGAAATCGTTCGCACAATTAGTGCTTAGTGTTATGTCAATGACCTCTGATCTATTTTTGTTGACAAATGTGGCAGTATTGCCCTTGTTGTGGATTTCAAGATCATTGCTTAAGATAAACTCTAATAGAGACTCACCTCTCTGGTTGTTATTTGTACTGCCCCAGAGTCTGTGGTGAGCGTTGGCGTCCAATGATGCTATCAGGGCGCCTTCGCCTTCCATCCCGGCAACTAGCCTTCTGAGAGCCTCAGTGGGGATGTCCTCTTCATAAGGAAGATACACGGCGCAAACTGTGATCTCCCTTCTGTTATTACCCTCAAGGAGGGTCACTTTTGCTGCTGTCAGATCCCTGCAACAGAATTGCCACAAGGGTAATATCTTTAGGTTGTTTTTGTACAGTATACAGGTCCTGGAGCGCATGGGTACAGCTATTACACTGTAACCCCGCATCTCCAGCCCCTTTACACTGTCTTTAAAAAGGTAAGTTTCTTGTATTAGAATAATATCAATATTCTTACCTCTTACATACTGCTGTCGGGCACCACATGCCGCAATGCAGTGATGCAAGTTGATCTGCATCAACCGCAACACCATTACTGCTTTTTGGTCTTGCGGGGGTCACACCCCGGCGGGCGCCGAGGGACGCCGCCATCACCGGTCCTCCCAGAGGTACCCGGATCAGCGGGCCCCCCGGATCCAACCGAGGTGCCAACCCCGTACGGTCGCCGAGGAGCCATGCCTTCACCAGTCCTCCCAGTGGAGGTACCTGGATCAGCATGCCCCCCGAACCCCGCCGAAGAGCCAGTTCCAGACGGGCGCCGGCCGACCGTGCCTTCCCCGGGGCCCTCCGCAGAGGAACCCGGATCGGCAGGCCCACCAGATCCCGCCAAGGAGGCATCCCCAGATGGAAGCCGAGACGCCGTGCCTTCACCGGTTCTTACATTAGAGACACCCGGATCGGCAGGCCTCCCAGCTCCCACCACAGGGCCACCCCCGCAAACCAAAGCAGTTTTCTCCTTCATCGAGAGCGGTGCTCCTCCATCATGACCAGGCTCCGTCTTCCTGCCCTCATCCCTGGCAACAGATGAGACCTTGTTAGCCATTTCCTTTGCAGGTTTGGGTGGCCTCTTCTTCTCCAGCAACCTGAGTTGGACCTTGCCCATCCCAAAGGTCACCAGCCAGTTTCGCTCTTCCAAGAACCTAAGGCTAGACTCCGGGATTCTCATCAGGGCGAAGAATCCGTGCCTCTCCTCCTTTACACCCATTAGTGACCATCTGTTTACCTCAGGGATTCTAGAATTCTGTATGCGTATACGCCTACAGAAAGTTTGCTCTGTGAGCTTTTCCCCAGGGAAAAAGCCACCGACTCTGACCGGCTTTTTGAGCTCCTCAAAGTCACCAATGCGGAGCGCTAGGCCCCCACTAAGTTTAATATTTTTTATGATTTCCGACAACCAGTCTCTAGATTCCTGATTGTCGCAAACCACCACACAGCCGCCCATCTTAAAGCTGAACCCACTAAACTCAGCCTGGGTGCCACCTTCCTCTAGCTGATCGACAAAGCCGATCAGCTGTTTCTTAACATCCTCACTCTGCTCCCAGGTGAGCTGATCAGCTGGGTATCGAGTGGGAATGATAGCTACCTTACTCCCTCCGGCAGCTAGAGCGTATGAAATAACATTAGGGGCCGCACTCCTGGCCCTCTTTGCCATAGGCGCAGAGGTTCCGGGTGAGGTCCTAGGTCTTTTCTCAGAGCTCGTACCAGGAACAGCTTTACTCCGGTCATCCGAGAGTCCCGACAGTCTGGCGGTCTGAGCCGCCTGACTTTGGTTCTCCAGGAGTCCCGAAGGTCCAGCATCATTCCCAGTTTGAGCTCTCTCTTGCTCTCTCAATTTCTTAAATTTTCTTCTCTGAGCACCGGAGGGCTTCTTCACCTCCTGGGGCTTGGGGGTTCTCTCAATGGGCCCACCCAAGCTCCGTTCACCCTCCGATGCAACAGAGAGATCTCTTACCTCGTCCATGAGCGTCGCTAACGAGCTCCTGGTTTCGTCATCATCTTGCTGCACGCTGGCAGTCGACGGGTTCAGTTGAGTCCCCGACCGGCCATATGAGGATGATGAAGAATCCTCCACGGCCATCATCTCCAACAACTCCTTCGCCTCCACCTCCTCCTCGCTATCTGAAAAGTTTTTGATTAGTTGTGACATTTTGGTTCCCACGAGTACGGGGGTAATTACACTGCAGGTACAACCCCCTCTCCCTGCAGCGGGCATTTAGTTGAAATGAGGTGTGCCAGGTGCCCCAAGTGGGTCGATAAGAAACAGTGTATTTTTATACACCCCCTGCCATTCAGCCTCAGCTCGAGCACCCTCCACCTGGCTTGGGTGTCTTTAATGAAGACCTTAATGTTCCGTATGTTGCTGATTTGGCCCGAACCAGATATCATTCCTTTCATGACAAACTCCATTCCCACTCAAATCCTCTAGTTTCAATACTTTCTTCCTCTTGAATTCCTGATAATCCTCCGAGGCGTCTGAAAAGAAAATGGCCTCGAGACCTAGTTTAGAATATTTTTATTGAGGATGTATAAATTATCGTAGGTATAAATATTCGAGAGTCAGTCTTTGTTTGTATTTTAATTTTGTCGACGTTTCGGCTCAAACTTGTGAGCCATCATCAGGGCATTACTGAGCCATGTCAAGCATAAATTGCTTTTTTCGCTTGCATAAACAGTTTATGCTTGACATAGCTCAGTAATGCCATGATGATGGCTCTCAAGTTTGAGCTAAAAAATCGGCGAAATTAAAATATTAAAAAAGACTGACTCCAGATTATTTCTACCTATATTACAATATTTTTAGAGTGCTGCCGCTGGGTAGCTTATCTACATAACTTGTTCATGTCTATTTTATTTTAGCCTATTTACTAGATGCGTTGTACAATACAGTTGTAAATATCAATAAATATTTTTTTTATATAAATACAAATATATTGTACTTGGTTTCAGAAAATTGCCTATGAGGTAATAAATTGGTTTCTGGAGTGCATTTATTTTCAATTTATGTTCTATAAAATTGTCCAACAATAATGATCTACATCTGTTATTGTCAATCCAACTCCATGCACAATGTTAGGAATCAAACTAGACTTTGATATCAGCTGTAAATTTTTAAAATGGCTGCCGGTTAAATGTGATTTGGAAAAGAAAAATTAGTGTTTTTCATAAAAAAAAAAAAAGAAAAGAAAAAAACCGCGATAAATTTTGAGAAATAGAAAAAAAACGTTAAATTTTACCCATAAATAATAACGACCATAACTCAGTTATTTTTGAGACCAAGAAAAACATGTATAGACTTTTGGAATTAGTAAAGCGCGATGTTTGGGTTTATTATTTTCAATAATGAACCTTTATAATCGACCAAACAAATAAAAAAATGACCCTTCTCCTCTCAATATTGGAGGGCTTACTTTACAAGATACGTAGAACCCAAAATACGAATAAAAAAAAAAATCATTTTCCTTATTAATAACTAAATATGTATTTAGTTGTTAGTGTTATGTCATATATAATTAAATTATCCAGACAATGAAAAAAGAATCATTGAAATTGGATAAAAACTAGCAGAGATATGGTGTTTTGAAATTAGTAGTGGTGTTTACCATTTTCCTTTCAATTATTTAATGATTTTCACATTAGTTAATCGCCTATTAGCCACTATATAAAAATGTATACCCTAACATAGCTATTTGGAAATAATAAACCATTGTATAACAATTTGGAGCCTTTTTTTCTATGGAATCTTTACATTCTCATGGCTCACCAATTGCCATATTTGTAATATTTACTATATTGGATAAGTTAAATGATTAAATAGTTTTTTTTTTTTTTTTTTTTTTTTTTTTAATAAACTAAACATTCCAGGACTTTTAGTTTCATTTTTCTGTTAAAACCTTTGTTCGCCTTTCAGACTGGAAGTGCTAAATAATCTTGAATACTTTTTTTTTTTTTTTTAACATTATTTATTGAAATTTACAACTGTACTATATGATACAACAAGCAATCAGCAACATAGGGAACATTAAGATCTTTATGGATCCGTTTATTAGTTACAAAGGATACAGGAAGAATTTGATGGTTAAGTTGAGCCCCAAAGCTCAACTCCTTGAGTCCATATAGGCCTAATGATAGTCATGTAGAAGAGTCTTTTGTAGTTAAGTGGGAGGTTAGAGGGTTTATCAAGTAAGTGTTGAAGTAATCGGAAGCGGCGAGCAGTTTCTTGTCGTTTCAGTCTAGTGTGCGGATTCCATGTGAGGCGTTTGTCAAGGAGGAGACCTATATAGCGGATCTGTTCGACCGGGACAAGTGGAATATTATTAAAGGGTACTGTAGGTCAGGATGTCATTGGTTTACGACGAAGGGTAAAGGTTATTCGGTGGGATTTGTCTGAATTAATTTTAATTCTCTAATTCTGACACCATATCTAAAGGTTCCTGATGTTGGATTGTAGGCCTTGAGATGCAATAGTAGGATCGTTATTGACTGATAACACACAAGTGTCATCAGCATACGTAGGAAGGAAAGTGTTAGGATTGGTTAGGATGTCAGCTGTATAGACTGAGAGGAGAATGGGCTTGAGGATGCTGCCTTGTGGGACGCCAGCGGTCAGAACAAAAAGGGATGAACTATTGTGATTTATTTTGAAGGATCTGAATCTTGAATACTAAATTAAAACTTCAGTTTTTTTGTGTCTTTTCCTTTCTCTATGTGTTTTTTTCTTTTCTTCCAACTGTTCTGAGCTCCTGCGTGAATACCATCCACAAATAATTTCTTATAAAGTCATGACACGCGGTAATAATCTGGCTACACATTTACTTAATTTTTGTTATTTTATTGTAAATTACAATAAATTAATTAATACTAACCTTAATTTAGAGATAGAATAACCTTATATAATGTACGATTAAATATACTCAGTGAAGATTATAATACTACTTCAATATATGAGACGTTGATTTCCAAAAGGTACTAAGTATATCCATTCTAGGAAATTTTACAGAAAGTGCGAAAATCTCTCATTACTACATTATTAAACAAGCTAATTTGGGTCTTTTTGCAATAAAATTTAGAATTATTTTTTTACTATAATAATAATATCATATTAAAGTTATAAAATAATTTTTTTTAGAATGATTTGGAACAAAAATTATTGCGTAATTAGTACTTTTAGAAAATGACTGTATTTCTAAATCGCGTTTTTTAAGGACTCGAGAGTTGATTAGATAAAATCAAATAGAAAATTTAGATAAAACTAAATGATGAGAATACAAATATGTAAAAAAATGTCCTTTAGTACCTTTTGGAAATCAACGTCTCATATATGCATTGTCCCTATACGAGGGGTTTAATTAATCCTATGAAATTTGCTTTCCAGGATTTTCTGCTTCAAGTTTTATTAGGTTTTAAATGCGCATTTAATGGTCCAGCGATCTCTTTCGTGCCATAATGAAATTTTATGATTAAAAAGTTAATTACAGTTGCATTAAGGAAGCATAATTGGTGTTCACCACAGTGTATTTAATTTTAAAACCAGATTGTCGAGGGGAAAGGAACTGTCTTTTCTGGTAAAATAGGGCAATATTTTTCGATTATGTGCTTAATAAAGCCGATATGTTGGGGGGGAGAATTTGTCCTGTCTCTTTGCTCCTGGTTTATTAAAAACAAGGGGCGTGCCAGTCACGGGTAAATTTATTGCTTATCTCGGCATTCCTTTATTTAAGGAGAAAAAAAAAATAGGCTTTTCAAGGTATTATATTTTTGTCAAGATTTTGTGTAAGGTTATAAAAATACTATATAAAAAAAGTATTTCTTCTTACAATCAGGCAAAAGTTGTTTAATGCAATTTATCATATAAAAATGTCATGGATAAATCCATTTGAAATCGCCTAATTTTGAATAACTTGCCGCCTAATATTTTTTTGAATTTGAAACCGTGAATAAAAAAAAAAAAAAAAAAATTGACTAATTCTATTAGTCTGGCAGCCATTTCAAGTGAACAGCTGAAAACATGCGATGGGAAAACCTCTCTAACATTATTAATTTTGAAGATATCAAACCAAACAAACACTATAAATATTATGAAAGAGTGATTTACGATTTTCGTTTCTCGAAATTACCTAAAGAGTGAAGAGTGTGGTTTAAAAGATTCTCAAAAATTAATAAAAAAAACAAACGAGATTTTAGTTTCATTAATTATTAGTTATATTAGTATTAAACGTTTATAATCCTATCTTCCTCTTTAATTCCTGATAATCCTCCGAGGCGCCTGAAAAGGAGATGGTCCTGGGACCTTCTTGTTTAGAATGTTTTTAGAGTGCTTCCAACGGAAAGCTTCTCTACATTTATTTCATTTCATTGTATTATGTAACTATCACATTTACTTGAACATTTTTTTTTTTAATACAGTTGTAAATGTCAATAAAAATGTTTAAAAAAAAACAAATTTGATTATGTTTTTATATATAGCTGACTCATTTATCTATTTGCTGTAAACATTTCGATCATAAGAACAAAGGCCTTATTTTATACGAATTTTCAAAAATGACAAAAATCCAAAAAACATCATGACTTAAAACAAATTACCCAAGTAGCGAAAAATGTGGAAAAAAAAATCATGAAAATTAGCATCAGACGAAACTATTATAGGGCTATTAAAAAAGTTGGAAACTGAAACTAGTCTCACTAATTTTTGTAGGGATCTTGTGAGCATTTTCCTTTCTTTAATATATTTTTTTTAATTTTTAAGTATTATTACATTGTTTCGTGGGATTTTTTGTGGAATATCTCAAAAGGGACTGAGAAAAAATGATGAAACATATACTGATTTCACCTCTATATAATAACTACGGTGGGCTCAAATTTAGTAGATTAATCGAAAATCGAAGAATGATATCGAAAATGAAATATATTGTATTACTCATAAAATAATGCAGGATTTTAGGCTTTTATTTAAATATTCCTCCATATAATAAACTGCTCACGTTTTCTGGATTTAGTATAGTTTTGTTTACAAAGTTTTAACTTGGGCGGAACTGTCAGGAATATAGGGGTAAGTGTGAGGCAATGGCAGTATTTGTGCATCGTTGGACAGAGGTTAAAAAAAAAAAAACATGACCATATCAAGGTGATTGGAAAGAGGTTATTAATACAGGTAGTTACCTTATTTTAATTTGTATTATTGTTTACTAATAAATATGTGTAATATTAATAAGCATATTAAAATACCTTTACAGAGTGAATATTATCTTTGTATTTACCAACTTACATACACACTCACGCATACGCTGGAACGCCTCATCAATTGGAAGATGGACCCACCGTCTAATTACTACTTCACCCAACTTCTTACTGGACATGGCTGTAGAGGCCGAATCATCGTGTCCTGGATGTGTATCTGGGGATGAAACTATGAAGCATGAAGCATGCATTCTGCCATTGCCCAATTTCCGCCACAGAAAAAGGTGAACTAGATAGCATCCTCGGACAGAAGGCTGTTCCCAAAAACTTGGTAACCCTAATGACGCCCAAAGAAGAAAACTGAAATGGTAGGGTAGAACATGCGGCCCAAGTAAGAAAGAGCGAACAGGTAATACATTAGACTCATAACATAGAAATAGCATATTAGCCCATAAAGAGGTCTATTAATGAATTAGGCACATTGCCATGTTGCCTTCCGCGAAGTAATGTCTGACGGCAGTTTCTGAGGGTGGTGAAGACAGATATGGAGATGTTTTTTTAGTGAGTAGGAATTGTGGGATTTTACAGCCACTAATCGTTTTTGGAAGATTTTTCCAATCTTTAAAGAATATATATAAAAATAAAAAAAAAAATAATATAATATAATATATATTTGTTCGATCAGTTCTCGACTGTTGATAATTTAAGTTTCAGTCAATATATAAACAATTTTATTCATGCAACGTTTCCAGAATTTATTGTTATAATTATGCCTTAACTTCTTTCAAAGTTTATAGTATACACATATGTCTATGTAAGACACTATTTTCTAAGATTGATCTAATTAAATTTCTAATAATATCTTTAATGTAAATTCTAATTGAAATATCTATTTACCTACTGTATGCCTATTCATTGTTCAATGTATTCTTTTCAATATCTCTAACAATAACATCATATATTAATTATTGTACAAAAATATTAATGTTCTGTTTTTTGTTTTTCTACTGTTAAGGCATGATTATGAGAACAATAATTCTCGAAACGCTGCATAAATAAAATTGTTTATTTATTGACTGAAACAACTAACAAAACAGTAGAGAAGACTTAAATCAATTAAACAGTAATGATATATGTCAAATGCATTTTCAAGAATTTTATGACTCTTGATTTATTATGATATGAGAATGTTTTAAGTCAAGTAAAGTTAAACAATTCTTTATTTTAGGTAAGTTCATTATAAATTATGTTTGTAATTCAATTCATTAAATTAAGCCCAAAAATTGTTATTAATAACCTTTATTTTAGCATCGATTAACTCCTAATGATAGAAATGAGACTATGCAGCTCATAATTCTGGAGTGCCCAGCGTATGAGACTCATGCAACGTTTCCAGAATTTATTGTGAATTGAGACTCAGAGAAAGAAATTTCTGGTATTTTTAAATACCTACCATAAATTAAATATATATGGAAATTTACTGACTACAAGAAAATTGAGGAAATAGAAAGGGTGACACAGCTCCTCAACTCTATTAAAAAATATTTATAGAAGAAATGTTGATACCTACTTATGCTACAAATATTTAGTAATGATGTGCTGGTCCTGGCTGTATGGAGAGCTCCAATGCCAAGATGAAAAAAACCAAACAAAAAAATTCCTAATTAAATTAACTTAAAGAATCACACACACACAATCACATACACACACACTCACATACTCACACACTCATACACACACACACACACACACACACACACACACAAAACACACACACACACACACACACACAGACATATATAAATATATGAAAATAAACAGACATATAAATGCAAGTATACAGATGGATATAGATATGATTTTTGGAAGGTATGACTCTGTTGCATGGCGCAGAAGGTTCGGGGCCTGCGCCATCCGCCTCAGTCCGCCCCCAGCAGCCGATCGCGGAGGAGGCTACGCTCCTAACAGTTCGCGAAGTGCCAGCAACCGGAGCGCGAGTGATGTGTCTTCTCTACGGCAGCTACGTCGGGGTCAGGCTATGAGGAAGCGAAAGGTAACACAAAAGGATACGCGGAAATTAAAAAAAAAAAAAAAAAAAATGTAGTATGTCTGATAGTGCATGGTGTATATTATCTTTAGGTTAGTCATTTCTGAAATTATAAACTCTAATCCAAATCGTAACAGTATTAAAAAAGAATATTTGTACGAATTAATTCGCCTGAAGTTTCAGCTCCTGACTGCTATGAGTATTGGTGGTGTCTCGGTGGTTGCTAGAGCAACCCTAAGTGTTTTTGAGGTGTGTCATGTAATCTTATTCAACGGAGAGCTCAATATTTCCACTCTCTCTCTCCCATTCATAATATTATTAATAGAAATATTCATATTTTCTTTTAACCACGAATAATTTTAATGAAATGAAATTAAATCATGCTCATATAAGAGCCCACATTTAATATACTTTCATTAATTGCTATCAGTTAATATGCACGTAATGTTTATTACCTAAGATAACATTACGGGTCAAGGAATTGGAAATAAATAAATAAAATAATCATTTTATCATATGATATAATTAATAAAAATATAGTTGTTTTTTTAAAATTTACCTATTTGTTTTTAGAGAAAAACCCTTTACAAATAGACTCTATCACTATCTAATAAATGCATAGTCGAAAAAGCCACTAAAAACAACCTTAAAAAAAACCTTATAGGAAAACATCTAAAATAGTTTAACAGCCTCATAAATAATTAAAATGGTATATATTAAAGAGTTATGCATAGGTTTTTTATATTATAATATTTTATTTTTAAAAAAACCTAAACATAACTCGTTATATCTACTATTTTCAAAAATTTAAGTATAGGCTTTTTGTTTTATTTTTATAATAAATTATTTTAATATTTATTAAAAATATGAGTTAGTGAAAGTTAAAAAACCAAGAAGTTAGTTCAGTCTGCAGTCAAAATAACACACAATTTAGTATAAACTTAAATTACTGGTGCCGACGTTTCGGCCTGAATTATAGTCCTTCTTCAGGGATATAAAAACAAAATATAACAACTAGTAGTAGAATACAATATATAAAGATGATAAGTAGAAGAAATTATACTGATAATTAAAGACAAAGTGAAATAGTAGTTATGATAATTGACAAATATAATAATAATTAAAAACTAAAGGGGCAAAATAAATTTAGTAAAAGTGAATAATTAGATAATAGAAAAATATATATTAAAAAATTCCAATTTTAAACATTTTTACAGTATGAAAAATGTAAAACATTATTAAGTTAAAAAAATAATTTTTAATGAATGGGAAAAAGAGTTAATAATTAGGTAATAGAAAAATTAAAAAATACCAATTTACAAAAAATATAATTTACAATTATCTTTGAAAATTATTTATGGATAATTATTAAGCCAGAAGGGTTAGGTATAATTGATGTTCTATTCTATAGAATTAAACTGGGAGGAAAAAATTTTCTATTATAATAAACTAAAAATTTATCTAAATCCAAAGCAGAAGAAAAAAAAAGTTAGTGCAGCGCTCTGAACAGTTTATTTACAATAATAAATTTCGAAATTATAGAGTGTACCGTATCTATAAATGTCTACTGTATTTTGCTTTGAAAATATAATAAAATATAAAGATATAATAATAAATGCTTTATCTAACTATTTAATTCGTTCATATAAACAAAAGAGAAAATAGCATGGAATAAATTTTGTGTTTTATATATATATATGTATGTATATACGGATTATGAAATAATAATATCTTACTGATTTCCACATTTAACTGTTTGTAGAATTTTGGTTTTAATAATGATTTTTTACATTTCATTCGTCTAAAAAGTGGTATACTCCTATTTAAAAAAAAAATGGACTATTTGTTCCAATCCTTTGAAAATATTATTTTATAAAAGATCGTCTTTTCGTTATTAAAATTAATTGTATAATCATAAATAGGTATATTACAATAAGTAAGGTAAAAAACAAAACAAAAGTAATCCTAAATAACTATATTTATAACTAGAAGGAGTTGAGGTAAAACTTTTGTGTAATTTAAAAAAATATATACAGTGGAAGAATTATCATATATAAGGGATAATTTTAGGTTGAAAATTAGAAAAGTATTTCTTGACACTATAAATGTTGTTAAAAGATCGTGAACGTGTAAGTTGTATGTTCAACAGACGGATTTTTTTTTTCGCATACGTATCTTGGTTCTGCGTATTTTGATTTAATTTGAGAGCATAATTTTTTTTGTCGAGTTTCAATAATACTTTAGTGACTACCATACAGCTTATTACTTTCACTTACTATATATAGTAAGGGGAAGTATTGCGATCGTGAAAATTTTCGAATTCCAGTTTTCAACGGAAATACACGTTTAGGGTCCTCTGAGTCCAAATAACCAAGTCCCGCAAAAAGGTCTGTGTGTGTGTGTGTGTGTGTGTGTGTGGTAGCTCTCGGGCGGAAACGGTAAGTCCTATGAAACTGAAATTTCATATTTAAGACAACCATACGCCCGAGACGTGACAAAACTTTTTTCATCAAAATGAGCCTACCAGAAGAGGCACTTTATACCATGCATTTTGCACCTTTTTACGATTTTCTCAAAAACGGTTCCGACGATTTTGATTAAACTCGCTATATCGATGTAAAATTTAATGGGCTTTAATATCATGTAGGTTTTATTTAGATAAAAATGGTCTGACAGGGCTTAAATGCCGATATTTTAAATTTTCTTCCCCTAAAGTACCTTTAATTTTGTAGATTCAATAATAATAACTAAATTATCTTGTTAACGCTGATGAAAAACTGGTAAATATATAAATTGAATAAACTCGATACCCAACTAAAGGGGAAAACAGAAAAAATATTTTTTTAATGCAATTTTTCGTTTTTGAACATAAGAGCAGTAATATACATGTATGATATACCGTTGGAAAGCTAAAGATTTTAGAAAAATTATCATCTCATACATAAGCTTTTAAAAGTTAATAGAGAGTGATGAAATGAACATAAAACTAACTGATTATTTTAGATAATAATGCAATAGATTTTTTAATAAAACACATGTTTATATATAAATTCAATTTAATTAATTCTTTAATAGTTTCACGTATTTTTATCTTTAAGTGTATTTGAAAATTCTTTCATTGAGTTTAAAAATGGTGGTAAGTGAAAGTCGTGCGTTGCCCGCACCAGATTTTTTTTTTTTCTTTTGTAGGGAATTAAATTCTCTATTAGCTTGATATTACAAAAGTCGTAGGGTGGACAGACGGTTTTTTTTAATTTTATTATTCATTGTATGTATTCTAATTATCATGAAACGTGTAATCACAAATTTTGGGGGTGGTTATTTATTTTATTTTTTTTTTAGTCGACTACAAAGGTTCATTATTGAAAACGACTAACCAAAATTTAGTTTATAGAAAATAAAGTATATCATTAGTAATCCTAGTATTAATTTTCCATTAGAATCGTTAATAACAATCGTTATAAAATATTTATATAAAAATATTAATTTTTAATAAAAAACTACATTTTTCTGGTTTAAAAAAAAGGAAGAAGTTATAATATTTGTACTCATATAATGGGGAATAGAAAAAAATCTTCTCACACAAATTGTCAAATAAAAAAAAAATAAATAAATAAAAAAAAAGCTGCCAATTACTACGCAATGCTTTATTATTTAAAAATAACTGTACAGCGGCTTATATAACTGTTTACAGGCAATTAACTAATACGAAAAACGGTAAATCAAACAAAGGAAAATTTTCAATCACCACTTTTAATTTAAAACGCTATTTCTTAATTGATTTCAATGATCCTTTTTTTTGTTTTGTATGGAGTTTGATTCTTAACTAAGAGATTAATTAATTATTATTCGGGCAGGCTTTAATAGTAACCGAGTTATAGGGGAGTTAAATCTCTTATAAATTGTGGACCATGTAAGATAATTCTTATTTGTTTGTCCATTGCGGTGTCTTGATCCCAAAAAAAAACTTTTCGTTTTTTCAGTTATTTTAGAAAGTAACTGAGGTTTACATGAATTACATCTCATATAATTTATAACTTGACCACACAGATCAATTTTTTTTTTTTTTATAACGTTATTCTTCTCCTTCCAGTGGCGCGACAGGCCATGAAGGCCCTGGGCCTCGTGGTGTTAACTCCTGCGAGTTTACACTCACGTTTCACGATGCAATTTTTAGTGTAGTGTCATCACTCCCTACGACTAAGTTTGTGAGTGACCACCCTTTGGCTGACGGGTCTCACATACCCGGGGGAGAGGCTGTGAGTGAATCCCCATTTTTTCACATCCTTATAAAAGTCCCATCGGGACTGGGATTCGATCTCAGAACCTGTAGCATGAGAGACTAGCGCGCTAGCCACTCATCCACGGGCTCCCTCCCACGTTCATAACGTTATACAGGTTTTAAACTACACGGTGGACGGAGAACAGGATTTATTCGTTATCTGTGTTTTACGTATCTTGAACCATAACAGCTCAAATTTTGAGAGGGAGGTAATTTTTTTACTTCAACTTACCAATATATGAAATATATAATAAAGAAAAGCAATGCGATCGTGAAAATTTTCGAATCCCAGTTTTCGACGTAAATGCACTTTTTAGGGTTTTCTGAGTCCAAATAACCAAGTCCCGAAAAAAGGTCTGTGTGTGTTGTAAGCCTAGCATGAAAACGAAAAGTCGTACGAAACTGAAATTTCATATTTAAGACAACTATACGCCCGTGATGTTACAGCAACTTTTTTTTTTACTAAAATCGTCTGACAGCTTACACCACAGGCATAGGCATAGGCATTTTGCACCTATTCAGGATTTTCTCAAAAACGGCTCTAACGATTTTGATTTAACTAGTTATATGTATGTAAAATTGGACAGGCTTTGATATCATGTAGGTTTCATTCTGATTACAGACAAACTGCGATAAACTGACATCGCACAAGCGCGGGACTACTTTTTTACGTTCTCTCCGAAGGACGGAACTCCTTACACATCATTTTTTACTCCCATTAAAAAATCCTAAGACCACTTTCGGGTTTGAACCCGTAACCTTTGGAATAGAAGGCTGTTGTGCCAGCCACCCTGCTACAACTTGATGATGATCATGATCCCAACTTTTTCTTTAACTTAAAACTTTTTTCAACTTTGAGATCATTTAATAGTTCTTTAAGTGATTTTGAAAGCCTAGTAAGTAAAAGTTGTGCGTTGCTCGCACTAGATTTTTTTTTGTAGTCTGATAAAAAGGTCATTACAGAAAATAATAGACCGAAAAAATGAATACAATTAAAATTGAATTTATTATTATTTTTTTGTTATGATTACTTCCTATTCATCGTTCGAGCAAACGATCAATAATATTGTTGATCATATTATGCAGTATTTTTTTTTTTTTTTGAATATTTGTTTTTCATACTCTCTGGCTTTAGTTTTTAAGTTACTTAGTTCGCGGCTTCTATCTAAAAACTTAAAGGTTAGAATTTATAAAACTATTATTCTTCCGACGATCCTTTACGGATGTGAAACGTGGCTGCTTACTTTGAAGGATGAACAACGGCTTAAGGTTTTCGAAAATAAGGTACTGCGTAAAATATTTGGTCCGAAGAGAGATGAGGCCACTGGGGAGTTTAGAAGATTGCACAACGCGGAATTGCGGGACTTGTATACTGTGAATATAATTGATTTGGTAGCATCTCGGAGACTCAAATGGGCGAGTAAGGTTGTTGGGCTCGATGAAGAGCGGATTCCGACAAAGTTGGTATTCGCTGAACCGACTGGTAGGCGTCCGAAAGGCAGGCCGAAGCGTCGATGGGAGGATTGCGTAAAGGGTGATCTCGGGGACTTGGGCTTGAACGGTGAACATTGGACGAGTCTGTGTAGGCGGGATTTGGTGGTATCGGCATCGAACCTTCGGGTTCGCTAAGCCTATTATTATTATTACTCTCTGGCTTTATTATTTTACACAATATATAATACAAATACGATATGTACATATGTCACAAATATTTGTCCTTCTATTACCCGAAGGTATTCTATGAAGGATTTCTTTGTGCGCTGCATGCACTATTAACATTTCATGGGCTTTTGTGTTTACAATTACAAAATTTAATTGTTAAGAATCCTTTCAACGAGAATGGCGACTTTAACTTCGAATAAAAAACAAAATTCCTTAAAATATGAAAATTGAGCATATCCTTTGAAATAGTAAAATTGGTCCTGTTCGTGCGTTAACATAAACTCACAAAAGATAACTGCTTTCTTTAATAATAAACTTGCTTATCATCTCAGAAAGTTTGTTTGTAGAATTTATTATAAATCTATTATTAATATGCATCTATCAAATAGTTATTTACCGAGATCGGACATTATATATAAGTCGACCCTATTAGAGCATAGACGGCCAATTTCCATAGCTGCTCCAATTTCCAAACAGCGGATAGATCAACATCATTTAGAAGCGATATGCAGAACACTACATCAAAGTGTCAGGCCCTCTAAGATGATCAACAGCTCTGGTGTTAGTCCAAACAAGTATTGATAACTCGGGATTAATTTCCACTACAAACAGGCACTTCTAATTAAGTGCGAATTAATTTGTGAACGAATTCAAGTCTGTTGTAATTGTTTAAATTTATTAATTAATGAGAAAAAAAATCTGGTGCGTGCAACACACGACTTTCACTCAACCCTTTAGTTCAAATCAATTTTAGAAATTCTGAATAATGTTAGAGTTGAAAAAAGTTTTAACAAATACATTGAGTTTTCATGAAAACATTTATCATAGATTAAATTATCTAACAATAGAAATTCTTATCTATTGCACTTTCTTAGAGAGGGTCCCATGTGTTTCACCGAGTTTGATGAAATTGGTTTTGGTGAAACTAGACATTGCAAAATATTAGGGGGCAACGCTCCCCAGGAGTTGGATTTTTTTATTGTTTTTTTTTTTTATTTATTGGGCTAGAAACATATGTTATTTACAGGCGTTGATGACCTTGATGTTTTAAAGCTCTAACACATGTTATTTAATATTAGTTCTAATTTAGGTAGAAAAATAATTTTGGTGTCAAAATTACCCTAATTCAAAGCTAAATAATTAAAAATAATCTGGTGCGCGCAACACACGACTTTCACTTACCTCCGTTGTTAAAATCAATTTAAGAATTTTTATATACATTTAGAGGTAAAAATAAATTGTTTAAGAATTAATTAATTTGAATATCAATAGAAGCATGTGGTTTATTAAATAATCTATTATATTTTTATCAACAACATTAAGTTATTTTATTATACATCTACACTACTATTCTTGTGTTCAAAAACACAAATATTGCATTAAAAATATGTTTGCATTTTTCTCCTTTAGTTGTTCATCAAATTTGCTCATCTTGCTTATTTAGCCTTTATTTATCAATGCTAACAAGATAATGTGTCTATTTGAAATCTACAAAAATAAAGGTACTTTAGAGGAAGAAAAATTAAAATATCGGCATATAAGCCCTGTCACACTTTTTTAATCAAAATGAGATCTACATGATGTTAAAGCCCATTAAATTTTACATGGATATAGCGAGTGTAATCAAAATCGTTAGAGCCGTTTTGAGAAAATCGCAAAAAGGTGCAAAATGCATGTATAAAGTGGCTCTTCTGGTTAGCTGATTTTGATGAAAAAGTTGTTGTAACATCCCGAGCGTATAGGCGCCATAAATATGAAATTTCAGTTTCATAGGACTTCTCGTTTTCGCTCGAGAGTTACCACACACGGACACACACAAGACCTTTTTTGCGGGACTTGGTCATTTGGACTCAGGGGACCCTAAAAAGTATATTTCCGATGAAAACTGGAATTCGAAAATATCGAATATATTTCTTATATAGGTAAGTGAAAGTAAAAATAAGATATTAAAATATTATCGTTTTATACTCGGTGAAAATATAAAACATCTCGCTAAAACAGTACTGTTAATAAGGTTTCTCAGGAAATGCTCTCAGATTAGGATTCCATTTTATGATTGAGGAAAACAGTTTTTAAAAAACCTACTTAAAAGTTCTTTTTTGATGAGATTGTTTACATTTTTAGAGTCATTACCAAGCATAAATCTTAAATATTTTAATGGCTTATTTTTTTTATTATTCTGCTTTTAAATATGGTAATTTTTAAGCTAAACTTATTTTTCTATCTTTACTAGAATCAGAAATATTATATAAAATGTGTTTTTCGCAAAAAAAATATTATAACCTAATATTTTGCAGGGTATAATGGTCTAGTTTCACCTAAAAAAAAAAATCATCAGGTCATCGGCTTTTCATTACTCTTAATTAACTTGTACAACTTTTGTGTTTAAAATAGCATTTTTTTCTGAAATATTTAGCTTTCCAACGGTATATTATACATCTGTATTACTATTCTTATGTGCCAAAAAAAAAATTACCAAAAAATATATTTTTCTTCATTTTTTTTTTAACTGGTTATCGAATTCGTTTAACTTTTACATATTTATTCGGTTTTCATTACTGCTGATAATATGATAAGGTTAATTTTTTGGAACCTACAAAAACAAATGTACTTGAAAGGTAAAAAATTTAAAATATTGCCATCTAAGCTCTAACAGACTATTTTAATCAGAACGAAACCTTCATGATATTTTTTATTTTATTTTTTAATATATTATTTTTTTATTGAGATATATTACAATTTATTTCATAATGAACAGTAGTAATAGTGATATGAGAACACATTCATACAATATATACAGAAAATTATGATGAAGTCACAATACATAAAATCGGAAATAAATAAATTCAAATATATACAAAAAAAATAATAATTAATAAAGACAAAAAACAAAACAAATCAAAACAACAACCTGTAGTTGAGATAAATACAAAGTTGGAAAATAAATAAACATCATACAAACAAACATAACTATATTGTGCAGCTTTCTCCTTTAGTTGGTTATCGAATTCGTTGAACTTATATATATTTACCTGTTTTTTAGCAATGCTAATCAGCTGATATGGCTCATTTCATAAAAACTACAAAATTAAAGGCACTTTAGAAAAAGAAATTTTGAAATATTGGTATTCCAACCCTGTCAGACTGTTTCAGTCAGAATGAAACCTATATGATATTAAAGCCCATTATATTTTACACGGAAAAGCGAGTTTAATCAAAATTTTTAGATTCGGTTTTTGGAAAACCGTAGATTTGTGCAGAATGCATGGTATTGGGTTGTGTCACATAAAATGTCCGTTTGCAAGGTAAAGGATTTTTATTAAAAATACGATATGAAAACAAGATAATTTTATTCGAAGTATTTACATTCTTTTTCTACACATTTTTCTCAACGTGACACCAACTTTTCTATTCCCGAACTGAAAAACTCTGAGCTTTGAAGTGAAACAAAATCTGAAAACGCACTTTTCACTTGATCATCATTTTAAAAAAGTTTTCCTTTGACGAAGTTATCTTAATTCATGAACAGGTGATAATCTGTTGGAGACAAGTCGGGAGAATATGGTGGGTACGGAAGAACTTCGTAGCCAAGTTCTTCAATTTTTGCACGGTATGTTTTGAAACATGGGGTCTTGCTGCCGCTCAGTGAGATCATTAGGTACCCATGTATCGAGCTTTTTTACTTTCCCAATACACTTTAAATGTCTGGAAACGGTAGATGCACTTGCATTTAGTTGTGCTGAGAGTCCTCTAACAGTTTGGTAGGGGTTTCCTTCTACTTTATGTTTGAGGACATCGTTGTCTATTACGAACGGAGGTCTTCCTCGGGGAAAGTTTTCCAAGTCGGTATTCCCAGCTGAAAACTTAGCAAACCAACGGCGAATGGTCCGTTCATTAATACTCCCTTCCCCAAACGCCTTGCAAATATTTCTAGCGGCCTCAGCTGCTGAATGGCTGAGTATAAACTCGTACAAAAATATTACTCGAAAATCGCGTCTTTCCATGTTCATATTTGAAGGTATACTAAAAAGTGGGTAATTGATTGGGAAGCTAATGTTTATAATACAAAGGTAGATGATTAGTAACTGTTTACTTTATATATGTAAAAATTCGGAAGAATACAACAGAGACCTGCAAAATCCTTTATGTATTTCAGAAACTATGAAAACGGACATTTCATGTGAAACAACCCAATATAAAGTGACTCTTTGGGTTTACCATTTTTTTTTTTTAAATTGCTGTTACCTCTCAAGCTTATATTCTCCTAAAATATGAAATTTCAGTTTTATACAATTTATCATTTATCTTGCAAGACCACACACACGGACCTTTTTGCTGGACTTGGTTATTTAGACTCTGGGGATCCTAAAACTAGTATTTCTGGTGAAAACATGCATTTGAAAATTCGCACGATCGCAATACTTTCCCTTACTATATTTTTTAGATATAGGTAAGTGAAAGTAAATTAAAAAAATCTCTTCCGCTCTCCCACCCTTACCCAAAAAAATATATATGCTTTTCTGATCTCTCTCTTTCTGATGATATCCTACAATTAGTTAGAATATAATAGTGCAGTGCAGCTGAAAACCGTAATTAAGGGATATTCTATACAATGGATGTGGACAAAGTGTTATTGGCAAACTTCAATTTATACAGTTGAAGATTAGTTTCATATAGTGTCCATAGAGAACCATATACTGTATATAAATGAGATAATTTGTGTTATCCTCACAAATATGAAAACGATTTGAATTGATGACTCAGTTGTTTAAAAAGATAATTATAAATTCATTATTTATTCTGGGACAAGTCCCTTAGAACTTCAGTGTCTTAGAGTACAAAAATAAAACAAACAAAAACTAATATAAATAAAGAACAAATGTGGACAATAGTAATAAATTAAAATATAGCTTATAATAATAATAATAATTCATTATAATTTAATAACTCTTAAATTAAAAGAGCTTTACAATAATGGTGGGATTTATGCAATAATATAACTAAAAAAAAATAGTTAAATGGGCAAATGCAACACAAAATAAGATAGTATATATAAGTTATTGTTTCTTTATGCTTTTACTAATTTTTACAGAAAAGAAGTGATTGAATAGACGGAATTTAAAGGTCGGAAGAGTATCGGAGTTTTTTATATTTTTAAAATTTAAAAGACAAACATTAAATAAACGATTTTTTTTTTCCAGTGAATGCTAGGGAAATAAATATAAAATATTGAGTAGAAATTATTACTGTTTTGTTTTCAACTTCAAAAGATGCTTTATGTGATACACGTAAATATATAAAAAAGTGTTTTTCTTTTAAATTCTGCACTTAACTTTCTAAACTACTAAAGAACACTTTTTCATATGGGATGAAAAATTACTTTTTCTTTTGTTTCTAAATAGTTAAAATAGTTTTATTATTCAAATTTTGTTTGAAATGATGACTAATCATATTTTCTTCCATTACCATTAATATTTAGTATAAATATTGTTTTTCGTCGCAACGTTTCAGCTTATAACCCCATATTCTAAACCTTCCATATATAATGGATAATTATGTATGTCCGGATTTCGTCGGAAATACACGTTTTAGAGCCCCCTGAGTCCAAATGACCAATGAAACCTTTATTATTAGAGCTGCACATTAGACAAAACGATAAGTTCATTAAAAGCAAAAAGCTTGGAAGTCGATTATGACGAGAAGTTTTGTTCATTTTCGTCACAGCTGTCCACTGATCAATATTGTCCTAGCATAAGATCGCTAGGCAACCAAAGTGGGTGCAATGACCAAGCTCAGGATTTGATTTATGGGTACTCAACTATAATACTTTTAAATATATTAATATTTTTTTTTTGTTAATAATGTTTCACTCTCGATTTAAGATTATAATTTTATGAGTGAATGAATTTGTGAAAATTTTCTTTAATGAGCCCTCATCAACATTTCAACTCATAGGTGATCTTTAAAAGTATATTTTGATATAGTGTAAACTAAAATATAATATTACTAGTATATATATATATATATATATATATATATATATATATATATATATATATATGTTGTTTGAATGATGTACTTAATCACTATTATAAATGTCATAATTGATTACTCAATAAAAATTGTTTTGGAAGTAAAAAAATATTACTAGTGATTCGCTCCTCCTTCACTGAGGTGCAATTTTAATGTGGTGTGATATATATTAAAAAATGCATTTTTGCTTGATTTATAGTTAATCGCAGAAACTAAGAATCGCATGATGATTTTATATATAGATAGAGAAGAGAAAAAGATACTTAAGAGCAGGAATATTCAATAGTAACTTTTATGGAAAACCTTCACTTAAAAAGAATCAAGAAGGTAAAATAACAAAATATAATAAGAAAAAGTATGCTTTCTTAGACCAGCGAGAACATATATTTCAGGAATAATATTTTGATGGCTTGGCTACAGAAGATTTATTTTTTCCGCCTAAAGAAGAGCTAAATTGGATTGTGTTTTGCTCATAAACCTTCAAACAAGAATACCCTAAATAATATTGAAAACCGTTTAAACTATAAGTCCAGTGGATTAGAATGAGTTCAAGGAAACCACACAATCTAGGTACCATTTTATATATATAATAATAATAATAGGCTTACCAACCCGAAGGTTCGATGCCAATACCACCAAGCTCCGCCTGCACAGGCTCGTCCTATATTCACCGTTCAAACCCAAGCCCCCTAGATCATCCTTTACGCAATCCTCCCATCGACGCTTCGGCCTACCTTTTGAACGCCTACCAGTCGAATCAGCGAATACCAACTTTCTCGATATCCGTTCATCAGCGAGCCCAACAACTTTACTCGCCCATTTGAGTCTCCACGATGTTATCAACTCAATTATATTCACTGGGTACAAGCTCCGAAATTCCGCGTTGTGCAACCTTCTAAACTCTCCAGTGGCCTCATCTCTCTTCAGACCAAATATTTTACGCAGTACCTTATGTTCCAAAACCTCAAGAGGTTGTTCATCCTTCAAAGTAAGCGGACACGTTTCACATCCGTAAAGAACCGTCGGAAGAATAATATTTTTATAAATTCTAACCTTTAAGTTTTTAGATTGAGGTCGCGTCTCTCTCTCTCTCTCTCTCTCTCTATATATATATATATATATATATATATATATATATATATATATATATATATAGAGAGAGAGAGAAGAGAGAGAGGGGGGGAAGAGAAGAGAAGATTACAAGGTACGATTTACCATAACATAGTTCCGATTTGGTATGTAATATTGTTTCCAAAATCTTGCGTACTGAATGGAAGAGTAATATTATAAGATTATGTTCGACGTAGGCAACATTCAACTATTATAACTTTCTTTTTTACCTATAACATTACAACTTACAACAACTTTATATTAACTTTGACATTCCCTTTTTTTTCATATCAACCTTTTTGAAAACATTGGGCTTTCCAATGGTATATTATACGTCTATACTACTATTATGTGAGGAATTATTTTTTGTTAACATGGTTACAAAAAATGTATTTTATGGTGCCTAAAAAAAAAAAAAAAACTGGATTGCAATGCATTTTTATATATTATAAACCTTCAGGAAAGAATGCCCTACAAGATAGTGAAAACCGTATCAAAATCCGTCCAATGATTTAGGAGTCGCGGAAATCAGGATCGCGTATTAATTTTGTATATATAGAGAAGATGAGGTAGTAAATCAATTCCACACGATTTAGATTTTTCATTCATTAATCTCTCAAATTAAATTTTCATTCATCACGATTGCCTTGAAGACGAGGAGACGATATTCAGTTAATTTTTATCGGACGGTGTAAAAATAGAAAACGCCCCACGTTATAAATAAATAGTAATTGAGTCAGAGTACACCCCCCGCTGCAGAATGAAATTACCCCATCCCCTTTCTCCTACAGAGGAGACACGAATTGACCTGTTTTTCTCTAATCTGTGGTCGCTTTACCCCTTCATAATTGAAATTAGGTAGCTACCGCAAGTTGTCCTTTTACATATACGCCTTGCTGAATTTTTATAATTGGATAATAATAATATTTATAATTTTCAGGCGCCTCTTTCAAGTCTCTTCTGTCGCCTTTTGCTAACTATCAAGGCAATCACGGTTGCGTAGAAAGTGACTGATTTGCGGATCCACTGAGGAAAAGAAATGTTTCTACCCTTAAAGGTTTAGAGTAAAAATAGTTAATTGAAAAATACTATATGATATGAAAATACTATCTCAAAAATTAAAAATATCAATCCCGCTTTCGTGATAAATGGAGGCACTACAACAACTCCACATTAAGGTTCTTCTCTAATTATTAGGTGATAATTTCATTTTAGAGATGGTAAGGAGGACTTATGTCTACTCCAAATAAATAATACTTATGATAACCAACCACATTAGAATATACAAAACAAAAAAAAAATAAAAAAATAAAATAAAAAAAAAATAAAAAAATAGGTCCAACGCTCTAAGATGTTATTAAAGGGTTGCTCGTTAGGTTCTAAGTGATGGCTAATAAAACGGATTTTCAATGTACAAACCAAGCTAATAAGAATAAGAACCACAAAACATAAAAAATACCTTTCATTTAAAAATAGGCTAATTCTAATTACAATTAACATTTTAATTTAATTTAAAACTTTACAATGAATTTAAAAAATATCTTTTATGAGAAAAATTTACTACTTTATATGAATTTTCAACTAACTTATTTAAGACTTTTATCACCTTTAACAAATGACACTAAATAATGAACCCTAAGTTCCATTCTTTCCAGTTATAAAATATCTATACAAGTTTACACTAAATCATAAGTTTCTTACTTCCACTTACCTATATGTGGAATATATAGTAAGAGAAAGTATTGCGATCGTGAAAATTTTCGAATTATAGTTTTCACGGAAATATACTTTTTAGGGTCCCCTGAGTCCAAATGACCAAGTCCCGCAAAAAGGTCTGTCAGTGTGCTAACTCTCGGGCGAAAACAAAAGTCCTATGAAACCGAAATATCATATTTAATACAACTATAGGCTCGATATTTCATAATTTCTTCATCTAAAGTACCTTCAATTTTATAGATTTTATAAAATTGACTATATCATCTGATTAGTATCTGAGCAAATTTGAAAAACTATCAAAGGAGAAAACTGAAACAGTATTTTTTATTGCAATTTTTGTTTTTGAACAAAAGAACAGTAATATACATGTATGATATACCGTTGGAAAGCTAAAGAGTTAAGAAAAAATATCATCGTATAATTAAAACATAATTTTAAAAGTTAACAGAAAGTAATGAAAAGCCGATAAAACTAACTGATTGTCGTAGACAATAATATAATAGAAATTCAATAAAACACATGTATCTATAAAAAATTCAATTTAATTAATTATTTAACGATTTATTTGCGTTTATAAATTAGTTTAAAAATTCTTGAATTGATATAAATAATAGAGGTAAGTGAAAGTCGTGTGCTGCGTGCACCAGATTTTTTAACAAAAGATTGACATGGGGCCCACACGTCATGACAAAACATAAAACTCTAAACTTTGACTCAGACTATTTGTATTCGATACTACATAGACACTAACTTCTAACCCATTAGACAGAAGCTTAACATATATACTTTTTTACTAAAATCTATAAGTACTTACGCTTGCCAAATTTATAGACCACTTAAAAAAACACACATTCAAAACTTTCAATCCAATTTTTTAAGACTAGCAACGAACTCTTCGCCGTCTCTTTATACCGACTTACGTATTCCAACTACTACAAACCATCTACGATTGACTTACAAACGATTTCACAACAAACTACATGGGCGCGTTAACAAATTCGTTCAAAACATTGCTACAACTGGCATACCTAACATAACTCTGCATAGGCTGAAAAGGAGTTGGATGAGTGACCTCCTGACCTGAAAATATAGTTGTGCTTAATGTCAGGAGGATGCACCACTGGGTGCTGTCTCCCTCATGTCTAACCATGCCATGCTTTCCATATTTGTGAAGTACAACCCATTTGCTTATTGCATTTATTTAAAAACAAATAAAGTTTTTGAGTTAAAAACAAAATACTACGGCGTATTCTAAATACTATTTGTTTATTCATTTAACGTCACTTTATGCCACTATGGATCATCGGACGATAATACAGTGGCAATACTATATTTTGCCTATCCAGGTTTAATTAGGATAGGGATCTTTAACGAGTATCTGACATCGCACTGGTTCGGGAACAATTTGTACGTTCCCTTTGAAGGACTGCATCGCAAGGGATTTTTTAGTCTTATAAAAATATCCTAGAGTCATATACTAGGTTGGTCATAGAAAGCTAGTATACTAGTAGAATACTAGCTACTACACCGCATGTGACCAGAATATTCTAAATACTTTCCCATTTATAGATTAATTAGCTGTACCTTGCGACTTTGCACGCGACTATTTCATTTTTTTAATTGCTGAGAATACAAAAAATACGTACGCCCGTCCTTGGAATATGCTGGAGAGCTTTTAATAACAGCACCAGAATGTGCCAGACAAAAAATCGAGCAGGTCCAAAACTCAGAGCTCCGTATAATAACAGGTGCTCCAAAGTCCACTCCTATTGTAGCTATGCATCTCCAAGTAAACGTCGAGCCATTGGAGATGCGTAGGAAAGTGAGCTCAATAAGCCTTTATGAACGCCAGTGTAGGCTCCCGTTTGACTACTGGTCAAGTAGAGTGAAACCCCGCACAAGACTCAAGAAGCAGGTCACATTTTTTGAAAAGGTAGAAAGCCTTAAGATAAAACAGGCTTGATGCCTGCTCCAAGAGAAAAACTTTCTCTATTGCCACCCAGGATTCCCCTAAAGACAGCATCTCATCACCTTGATCTCATGAGACAAATTAAAAAAGAAGAAGCTATACGTGAGGAATTAAGATTCTTGGCACTCGAACCATAACTGAGCGTTATCCCAGCCCACCTTGGCTCCATGTCTACACCGATGGTTCAGCGAAACATGCAAATTACAATGGAGGAGCAGGCGTGTACTCCCGTCTATTTCAAATCTCGAAGCCGGTAGGAAAATGGTCTACTACTTCGATAGCGAAATTCGAGCTATATTACTAGCTTTGGAAGCTCTTATAAATATAGATGCAAAGAGAATTGTATTGTTTGTGGATTCACAGGCGGCCATCATAGCAGCTACGCAGCCAAATGCATCTCAAGAAAATTACCTTGTGAACTGCCAATTAAAAATTGAACAGCTGCTTCAACAAGATAGACAGGTGGTTTTCCAATGGGTACCCCGGCCACTGTGGTATCTATGGGAATGAAGTAGCCGACAAGCTTGCAAAAGAAGGTGCAGCTTCGGAACAGTTGGGCAATCGAATTTCCTACCGTAGAGCTAGGGATGAAGTTAAGAGGGCATATCGTGTATCCCAAAGGCTCAGTTCGATCGACAAGCACTGGGCCAAACTCCTTATAGAAGAAGAACGAATACAATTAGATTTGAAGAGAAAAGACGCTGTTGCACAGTTCCGAATGATTACTGCCATGATACCTCGCAAAACACTTGCATCGGATCGGAGTGTAGGGTCTCCACTTTGCTGCCTTTGTCTGCAAATAGTGAAATGGATGCAGCGCATCTAGAAGTATGCCCCCGATTACAAAAAATAAGAGGTGAAACCACATCCAGATCGGAGTGGTACTGGGCTGCCAGATCCATTATGGCGGAAGTCGAAATGGGAAGGCATAATTAAAAAAAAAAAAAAAAAAGTCGAGTGAAATAGCACTTTATTTTATCAATATAAATTACAATATATTCTAAATAATGGGCTGTGTAAACTAACAAACTAGGAACACATGTCTTTCACTTACCTCCTTTGTTAAAATCAATTTGAGAACTTTTAAATTTTTGTCTACAAAATTCTGTTATTTTTATCCGCTTTTCATCACTTACATTACCTTTTACAGCCTTAAGTATAAGATGATAACTTTTCTAAAATCTTTAGCTGTTTTCCAAAATGTCCAACTGTATATTATACATCTAGCTTACTATTCTTAAATTCTGAAATAAATCACCAAAAAAATAGTCATTTCTCCTTTAGTTGATTATCAAATATATATTTATTTGTTTTTTATCTATGGTAAAAATATATGGTTATTTTTTCGGGCATATAGCTCTGTCACACTATTTCAATCTGAATGAAACCTTCATTATATTAAAGCCCATTAAATTTGACTATGACATAGAAAGTTTAACCAAAATTGTTTTCGAGAAAATTGTAAGTAGGGGCAAAATACATGGTAATTATTAGCTTTTTTGGTAGATCGATTTTAGTAAAAGTGTTGCTATAACATTGAGTTAACAAATATGAAATTTCTGTTTTCAAATTTACGTTAAAGAGCTAGACATACCGAACACACGGACGCTGACACACAAACTTACAACAGACAGACCTTTTTGCAAAACTCAGAGCACCCTAAAACGTGTATTTCCGGTGAAAACTCAAATAACAAAATTTTCTCGGTCGCAAGGTAAGAGAAAGTAAAAAGTATTATCATATTTTTTATAAACATTAATTGATTTTTTCACTCATTTGATTAATTATATAATTAAGTAAAGATACTTTTGGATATTAGTTGTGTTCCGAACGGGAAAGGAAGCTCAAAACGTAAGGTATAAATTAGAAAATTAGGAAAGAAAAAATTATTTTCACAACCCTTAGTTAAATAACTTAAATATTGTATTTTTATATGATAAATATCGTAAATGTTATTTTTGTCATGGTTATCGTAAACCCTTACAGCAGTGCATTTTAATGATCAGTCGTTAAAGTCGCATACTTGATACCAGGTTGGAATAATTATATGTTATAATTGAAATTCCAGCTTTTCTGAATACTCCATAAATATTTCCATACTCATCTGAAGTCTGTTACACGTCTAGTAACCGAAACAGTTAACCGCCAGTAACCTCCAAAATATCTAATATTTAAGCCTGTCTTTGTTCCTCATTATTTATGAGAATTTTTAGATATACAGGTATTTGAAAGGATTTCATGCTATACTTTACCAATCTTCAAATTATATGCCGAAATCACAACATTTTAGTCTTTTAAATTAACATTCCTTTTGATATTCCAGTTCGCTAAGCCAACTTTGGATTTTTTTCTTTTCTTTAATAATCCTTGTATTACGAGGGACTAGGACTTTAAACGATAGAACAGAGAAATGGAAAGAAAGTCATCTTTCTTTTTCGTGAACAAACCCCAGGCGTAGATCTTACTCAGTTAAATAAGAGGGTCTACCTCAGAGAAAATCTTGACAAATTAGGCCCCGCGGTAATCTATGTCTAGCACAATTCACTCCCTTCTCGGTTAGAATAAACAATAGGCTACTGAAATATGCGGTTTTAATGTAATTAAAATAACAGCAAATTAGTGATAGCACTTTAAAAACATTATCTATTAACAGAAATAGCCTTAAAATGTATCTAGATACAGTAAAAAAAAATTATTCAAAAACTACTTTGGCAAAACATGTTATTAAATTGGTGTTATGAAAAAAAAAAAATTAAAATAACTTAATAATGTTAAAAAAAATCTGGTGCGGGCAACACACGACTTTCACTTACCTCCATTTTTAAAATCAATGAAAAAATTTTCAAATACAGTTAGAGATAAAAATACGTGAAATTATTAAGGAATTAATCAAGTTGAATTTATATAGAAACATGTGTTTGATTCAAAAATCTTTTATATTATTATCTCAAATAATCAGTAAGTTTTATCTTCTTTTCATCACTCTCCAATAACTTTTAAAAGCTTGTGTATGAGATGATATTTTTTCTAAAATCTTTAGCTTTCCAACGGTATATCATACATGTATATTACTGCTCTTATGTTCAAAAACGAAAAATTGCATTAAAAAAATATTTTTTCTGTTTTCTCCTTTAGTTGGGTATCGAATTTATTCAATTTATATATTTACCAGTTTTTCATCAGCGTTAACAAGATAATCTAGTTATTATTATTGAATCTACAAAATTAAAGGTACTTTAGGGGAAGAAAATTTAAAATATCGGCATTTAAGCCCTGTCAGACCATTTTTATCTAAATAAAACCTACATGATATTAAAGCCCATTAAATTTTACATCGATATAGCGAGTTTAATCAAAATCGTCGGAACCGATTTTGAGAAAATCGGAAAAAGGTGCAAAATGCATGGTATAAAGTGCCTCTTCTGGTAGGCTCATTTTGATGAAAAAAGTTTTGTCACGTCTCGGGCGTATAGTTGTCTTTAATATGAAATTTCAGTTTCATAGGACTTACCGTTTCCGCCCGGGAGTTACCACACACACACACACACACACACACACACACACACACACACACACACACACACACACACACACAGACACACACACACACACAGACCTTTTAGCGGGACTTGGTTATTTGGACTCAGGGGACCCTAAAACGTGTATTTCCGTTGAAAACTGGAATTCGAAAAATTTTCACGATCGCAATACTTCCCCTTACTATATATAGTAAGTGAAAGTAAAAATAAAACAACTTTCATTTAACCCCATTTTTTGAATGGATATTAAAAACTCTGCAAATTAATACAGAGTGGTTTATTATTTTCAAATAACTTATTAGGGAATGATAGTAGGTATAGTAAGTAGCTGTTAAGAGGTATTTAAAAAATATGAAAATCAATAAATAATGCAAAGGAAACCTCCACTGATAATTTCAAAATCTCAAAATCAAAATATTATATCTTTGCTATTTCTGAACCGATTTCAATGATCTTTTTGGGTTAAGTATTTTCAATAATGAACTTTTGTAATAGACAAAAAAATAAATAAAAAAATACCTCACTTCAAAATTTCAGGACTTACATCTTAAGATACGTAGATCCCGAATAACGAATAAAAAAAAAATCTGTTTTAAAATTAGCTGATATGCCGTTTTCCTTTGAATTATTTGTATTACTTAATTGCCTATCAGTTTTATAAACAGTTATACCGTAACTGAGTTTTAAGCGTGTATATATATATATATATATATATATATATATATATATATATTGTTTGATCAGTTCTCGACTGTTGATAATTTAAGTTTGTGTTGTTCTTAGGTTTCAGTCAATGAATAAAACAATTTTATCTATGCGACGTTTCGAGAATTTATTGTTCTCATAATCATGCAATTTTGGACAAAATAGTGTCTTAATTAGGCATGTTTAATAATAATAAAATCACCTAATAAATAAATAAAATACTAATTGATCAATTAGTAGATGCAAATGCCGGGAGATAACAATGTACTACTTTGAGTATTAATTGTATTTTATATCAAATAAATAATAATAAATATAACTATAGGTGGAATAATCAGGAATCAGTCATTTCTTGAAATTTTTTTATTTTGCCAACGTTTCGGCCCAAGCTTGTGAGCCATCATCAGGGCTACAAACATCAGAACAAAAGAAATACATATTAATATGATAATGAAATTTTTCTTTAGAATGTAGTGACCATGATAACATTTGAAATAAAACAGAAAATATACCAACATACTTGGATGGCTCACAAGCTTGAGCCGAAACGTTGGCATAATTAAAAAAATTCAAAAAATGACTATTCCTGATTATTCCTCCTATAATAGTTTCTACAGTCGACTATACATCCTCAAAAAAAAAAAATAATAATATAATATAAATAAATATATATATATATATATATATTATATATATATATATATATATATATATATATATTATTATATTGTATATACCCCATTAACCACACACACACACACCTATGTTTTCGATAGATTTTACGTTTATGAGTTAGACTGACCACTTTCTCTCACTCATAACATTTTGTGAAATTTTTTGGAACGCTGAAATGTGTATTTCGGTTAAAATTTTAATTAGATTTTTTTCTCGTTCTCAACACTTCCTTTTAATATGTATAAGTGCCAATAATGAAAATTTTATGAAAATAAAAAAATAATTTATCAAACATTTGTATCGTGGTATATTTCTCGAATGGATAAAAATCAGAAAGAAATATTAAAGACGTTTATTTATCAACACCCTCCTATACCTTTTATTCTAAATTAAGAATAATTTTGATTTAATACAGATAACAACCCGCAGGTGTTCCTAGGATTTTTTAATGGGAGTAAAAAGTCCTTGGTTATGCCGTCCTTTAAAAGATGGTCCCAAGCCTGTGCGATGTCAGGTACTCGTTAAAGTTTCCTATCCTAATAAAACCTGAATAGGCATTATTTAGGACTACCACTGTAGCATCGTCCGATGAGCCACAATAGCATCTAGTGACGTTAAATAAATAAACAAATAATACATCAAAAAGTATTCCCAAATTTAAAAGAAATCTGGAGTGCACAAGATTTTCACTCATTTTATAAAGTGGCTCTTCCGGTTAGCTGATTTTGATGAAAAAGTTTCTGTAACATTTCGGGCGTATAGTTGTCTTAAATATGAAATTTCAGTTTCGTAGGAGTTTTCGTTTTTGTGCTACACTTACCACACACACGTGGAATGTGTATTTTTGTATGTTTTTATTTTTCGTAAAAAAAGGCCTTTTAAAACATCTCAAAAATCAACGTCACTATACATGCCTCTTTAAAATTAATGATTGTATGGAAATTTTTGTAAAATAATGTCATAATGCAGAGAGTAATTGACATATGAACTAGGCCGGTGACGGAAAATCTCTGAGCGTTGGTTAAAAATAAATGAGGAGGTAATGGTTGGAAAATCCTTTGAAAAATTGCGCTACCTGACGGCGATATTTTACTTTCACTTACCTATCAAATATATAGTAAGGGAAAGTATTGCAATCATAAAAATTTTCGAATTCGAGTTTTCAACGGAAATATACTTTTTAGGGTCCCCTGAGTCCAAATGACCAAGTCCCGAAAAATGGTCTGTGTGTCCGTGTCCGTGTGTGTGTGTGTGTGTGTGGCAACTCCCGGGCGAAAACGATAAGACCTATAAACTAAAATTTCATATTTAACACAACTAGAATAGAATATAGAATATACTTTTATTGCAATCGGGGATGTCCTCATACAATAGGAGTGTGTACATAAATCATATTTTTATAAACAATTTTCTACTTTTTGGTGTAACAAACTAAAGAAAAAAAAAAAAAAAAATATATATATATATATATATATATATATATATATAATAATAATAATAATAAAATGAGTCATATATGAGTACAATAAAAAATAAATTTAGCCACAATAAAAAATAAAATAAAATAAACAATAATAATTAGCAAAAAATATATATCCATTTCTTATGACTTCAAAAACAAAACAAAACATAATAAATAAATTAAAATAATTTTTTTAAATTTAGTGATCTATCACAAAACCTCTTAAATTTAGACTAGCTCTGGTGTAAAAGTAAAGTTTTTTAGTATTTTCAGAGGTTATATTTTTGAGATATAGTCTGAAGTTTGAAAGTGTTAACTGGGCTAGGCTGGTATGATGGTTGAGCGGTAGGAGGAGTAGGCTGGGCATGATGTGAAGAAATGGTGAATATTGTCAGCTTCTTTCTTATTGCAGATGGTGCAGTTTTCTATTGGATTGAATCTGTGCGTTATGTTTTTCATTGTGATTTGCTGGAATTTATTGTTAGCAGTCCGGATTTGAGCCATAAGTTTTTTATGCGTAAAGGGCAGGTTGGTTGTGAGGTACATTTGGTTATTTGGGTTCCATCAAACATTTCTATATAATTCGGACAGTAATTTGACATTTCCATTTTGGTTAAATCAGACATTTTTAAGAGATTTTTATGTTTTTTAATTAAATTTTGAATTATATTTTTCCTCTCTTTTGCATCTTTACAATCTGTAATGATTTCTTTTTCTTTACATGTGCTGATTAGTTGTCTCAGTTGTAGTAAAAAATTATTTTTTGTGGTATTCGGAAATTTCTCAGCTAATTTATTTAACACAACTATACGCCCGAGATATTACATCAACTTTTGGATCAAAATCGGCTTACCAGAAGAGCAACTTGCATTTTGTTTCTCAAAAAGGCTCTAACGATTTTAATTAAACTATATATAAATATATAGATGTAAAATTGGATGGGCTCTAATATCATGTAAGTTTCATTCTGATTGAAATAGTCTGACGGGGGTTAAATGCTGATATTTCAAAATTCCTTCCTCTAAAGTACCTTTAATTTTGTAGATTTTATAAAATTGACCATATCATTTTATTAGTATTGCTAAAAAAACAGTAAATATATAATTTAAACGAATTCGACAACCAACTAAAGTTGAAAACTGAAAAAATATTTATTTATTCAATTTTTAGATTTTTTATAATAAGAACAGTAATATAGACGATATAAACATATCATATCGTACGAAAGCTAAAGATTTTAAAAAAATTATTATTTTAACACACGATTGTTAAAGTTAATGGAGAGCGATTAAAAGCTGATAAGACTAACTCATTGTCGTAGATAATAATGTAAGATATTATTTAATAAAACACATGTTTCTATAGAAATTCAATGTAATTAATTCTTTAAAAATTCATTTTTATCTGTTACTGTATTTGAAAATTCTTAAGAACAATTTAAACTAATTTTAACAACGAAGGTAAGTGAAAGTCGTGTGTAGCGCGCACCAGATTTTTTACTATACTTCTTACTTAATTCAATTCTTGTCTTTTAAAGAGTACTGGTAATGGTTTTTTTTCGATATTTTTCGTTAGGTTAATTAATCTTTCATTTTAGAATAATGAATATTAAAACACTGCTGGACACCCAACACTTAAGTGAAAAGGTGTTAGATTAACGTTTTCTTAACCCTTGAGATATACTTGTCTTGAATTATAAATTTCAAGTATACGAATTTTTACTTGGCCATTTGGACTCAGAAGACTTAGGTTCTAAAGCTTGTATTTCCGTTAAAAAAACTAAAAAGAATTTTTTTTTTCATAACCTCTGATTTTATTATTTTACACAATATAGAAAATACGATATGTACATATGTCACAGGATATTTTTCCTTTTTTACCAGAAGGTATTAAAAGGAATATGCCTAGGTGTGCTGCACTATTAACATTTCAAGGGCTTTTATGCCTTTATGTATACAATTACAAAATGGGAGGGTCCATTCTTCAGAATTGGGTGATTAATTGAGTTCGGACATAGCCCGAACTCCTCTCGGCGACAACGTCAACGAGAGGTAGTGATCCTTGCCACCTCCCAGGCTTGGGTAATGGGGTGATATCAACAAACAATGGGTTAACTAATTGGGTTGATGTGCCTCCGGCTGATATATTCAGCCACTGTTGGCAATACTACCTCCTGATGTAGGGGTATGGTTTTTGGCCCTCTGTAGGTTGGTACCTCTGACAATCCGCCGAAGGATGGAGTTATGGAACGTCTGTAATTGTAAAAAAAAAAAAACTATTTTCGTGCGTAACCCACCTTCCCTCCCTAATATAGACAGTTAGACTAATGTTATTTCGGACCAATTCTTGCATCGGGAAGAGAGTTTCTATATTAAAAAGTGTCCTTTTTAGTGTAGTAATACTAGTTACTGGTGATTTATTTCGATTCCTATCCTTTTAAAAGGAGAATCGAGTCAAAAATGGAGGCTCTCTTCCATTTTGAACCGTATGCTAGTTACAATAAATGTCAATTGTTAAGAATCCTTCAACGAGAATGGCGACTTTAACTAAGAAAAAAAAAAATTAAACAGTCCTTAAAATATAAAAATTGGGCATATCCTTTGAAATAGAAAAATTAGTTCTTTTCGCGCTTTTTTTTTTTTTTTTTTCTGTGAAAAAGAAAAGTTTCAAATTCTCAATATCTTAAATACAGTGATGGGCAAGAGAAAAGAAAAATAATTTTAAGGCATATTTTTATTCATTTAATAAACTTCTTCACTCGCACATAAAA